>JAAAWM010010178.1:0-35206 GCA_036873465.1 Thinopyrum obtusiflorum
TGTAGGCAATCCGCACTGGCGAATTCCTAACTCCTCAGTCAGAACAAATTCCTCAGAGAGCAGAAGATCTTCGTCTCTCTCACTGAAAAAATTGACTGAACTGTATGAGATTTCCAAAGGCTTCACTCGAAGGATTGGGTATGTGTAGGCTTTGAGATGAGCATCACTTGGAAACTGTTTCCTTAGTATTACCTCGACCCCCTTTAACAGTACGGTGTTTCCTATGACTCAAGAAAGAGAAAATGAAACTACGAAAACAAAAGTCTTCACGCTTCATAATCCTTGCATCAATATCAATGTCTTCAAGGTCACACCAATTTCCTCATTTTCAAAGTCTTCAAGAAAACCAAAGTCTTCAAATGAAGACATCCATTTTTAGGGGTCGACTTTCTTCGGAAATATCAAACTCCTCAGAGACTTATAGAACATGTGTACACTCACAACACATTAGTCCCTTAACCTATAAGTCTTCAACACACCAAAATCACTAAGGGGCACTAGATGCACTTACAATCTCCCCCTTTTTGGTGATTGATGACAAATAGGTTAAGTTTTCAACGGGGATAAACATATGAAGTGTAAATACTGATATTGAGGAATTTGATTGCAAGACATAGAAGAACTCCCCCTGAAGATGTGCATATTTGAGGAATTTGCTTTGACTGCAAATGCACATTGTAGAATAAAATCATGGAGATCTCCCCTATATCTTGTAATCCATACACGCATTTAACATATAATATGAAGAATTTGAAATGCATGATGGAAAATTGTGTTTGACGAATTTCAGCATGCGTGCATAAAGGAACTTGAGGAAATAAGCATGCAGAAAGCAGTTCAAAAGTATCATACCACTATCGGACTTAAGTTTACAACTCAACCAACAAACACTTCAGAAGAGCGAGAGTTGTAACTTAACAAAAAACAACCCATATATAAGACCCGTTTGAAGACTAACTCAAATTTCTCCCCCTTTGTCATCGAATGACCAAAAGGGACGAAAAATGAGGACTAACGCCCCTGAAGAATATCATCATGATGTCGATGAAGGAGCGCCAGCATTGTCGGGGTCGTTTGTTGAAGTAGGGCCTGCCGCAGTGTCGTTGAGATCCTCAGCTTCATCTATCTCACGCGATGAAGAAAATGAATTGGTGACCAGCTGAGGAACTTTGACTTTCTTGAATTTCTTTGAAGGAGGATGAGCCCAGTCAAAGTTCTGCTGAAAGTCCATCTGCTTGAGGTCTTCAGCAATGTAGAGATGAGAAAGTATGGCCCAAGTGCGATCGAAGATTTCATGCACATAATAGTGATTCTTTTTCATAGTATTTTGCGTGACAGTCATGTTCTGAAGAATTGAGCCAAATTGACGCTTGACCCACTTGTGATTGCGATCGACCTTCTGGTGAAGACTTAGAAGAAGCTCATGATCAGTCATCACTCGTGGGGTAGTGACTTGAGGATTTTGCTCATGGGCTCTGGCAGAATCTTGAGTAGCAGAGTCATCATTGGTGGAATAAGATGTGACCTTATGAAACTGTCCATCCAATGGACGAGTGCCTTCATCAATGACAGCAGCTTTGCCTTTTTCATCAGCTGAAGAAATAGTCCTTTTAAGGACTTCAATAGGAGGCAAGAAGCTAAGGTGATTCTAAAAATCAGCCTTGTATGGAATTGAAGACCTGGTTTTGATGAATTTCATTATCCAGGGAGCATAGGGCTTTAATTCGAATGACGACATTGCAACATTTGCCAAAGTCCTCATGAAGAAATCATGATAGTTAATGGGAATCCCATGTATGATGTTGAACAGCAGATTCTTCATGATGCCAACAACTTCTTCTTCTTCAGAATTGTGGCCTTTGATTGGACTGAGGGTTTTGGTCAGGATGCAGTAGATGGTCCTTGGCACATATAACAAATCCTTCACTAGGAAGGTGGTTCTTGGAGCTTGGCCAGGCCGCAGAGGCTTCATCAGCACTTGCATGAGATGATTTGGAGCACAGAAATTTAAGAGCCCAGCTTCATGAAGAACATTGAGAACTGGTTGGAAGCACGGAATGGACTCCATATCCACATGAGGAATTTGACGATGCTGAAATACCTTGTCCTTGTCAAACAAGACAAATGCATAGAAGTTCATCTGGCTAGCAGTCCAAAACCTCTTGCGCCTTAGCCTGGCTGAGTCATATGGATTAGTGTCAGTGAAGAAATGATGCTCATCAAAGAAATCATCAGCCTTGAATTTTGGCCTCTTTGTATGAGGACTTTGAGGCTTGGGCTGAAGATTTGCAGTAGCAGGCCTTAGAGCCTCTCGTGTCACAACTTCGGGTACAACAGACTGAGGAATTGAAGCGGCAGTTTCATCAACAGTCTGTGTCTCCATTTCTTCAGCTGTTGCAGCTGGAATTTCTTCAGGTATGGACTGGAGAGAAGTTGGACGTCCTTCAGACCCTGTTAATATTTCTTTAGTCTGAACAAGGGATTGAGGAATTCGATGCAGAGGTGTGGCCATTGGAGAGTTGGGGTGAAGATTTTCCCAATAGTCATCATTCAGCACAGGGGTTGTAGAGCCAATGTCCACATCTTCTTCTATTTCTTCAACGCTCGCCTCTTTAGCAGCAAACTGAGGCATAGGCGATGATATCAATGGAATGGAAATCACATCTTCCACTTGAATTTCTTCATCCAACTGCTCTGAAGAAGCAGTAGAAGGATTTTCTTCATCAGTGTCATCTGGAATGACATATTCTTCACCAAATGGAATGAGATCCTTTGATGGCACTATTGAGATAGGAACAACATCAATTGGTTCAGTGAAAGAGCTCGTCAAAGACGTCACTTTCTTGGGAGCTGAGGACTTTGCAGAGGTTGATGCTTTCATCTTCTTGGTGGCTTCCTTCTCCGCAGCCTTCGTTTTCTTCACTTCTGTTGCAGAAGGAAGTGTGGTTTTCTTCATCTTTGAAGATTTCTCAGGAGGAGCAGATGAAGTTGGTGCAATTTCTTCAGACACAGCAGATTCTTCAGTTGGCATGGGTTGTTCTTCAGGCGCAACACTAGCGGTTGCCCTGGTATTGTCTTCAGGAGCTGGAATTTCTTCAGCCCTGGTAGCTTCTTCAACAGCCTAACTTTCATCAGCTGCACTTGCAGTTTCTTTAGCATGCTAAGCAGATGCTTCAGCCTGAGGAATTTGTTGTTGTGATGGTGCTGCAACATCTACCTTGAGGTTCTTGGCAATCTTGAAAAATCTGACTTTGGCACCGAGCCAATCTGCATGATATCTGTCAAATTCATCACTGAGGTCTCTGAGACGTCACTTTCTTGGGAGCTGAGGACTTTGCAGAGGTTGATGCTTTCATCTTCTTGGTGGCTTCCTTCTCCGCAGCCTTCGTTTTCTTCACTTCTGTTGCAGAAGGAAGTGTGGTTTTCTTCATCTTTGAAGATTTCTCAGGAGGAGCAGATGAAGTTGGTGCAATTTCTTCAGACACAGCAGATTCTTCAGTTGGCATGGGTTGTTCTTCAGGCGCAACACTAGCGGTTGCCCTGGTATTGTCTTCAGGAGCTGGAATTTCTTCAGCCCTGGTAGCTTCTTCAACAGCCTAACTTTCATCAGCTGCACTTGCAGTTTCTTTAGCATGCTAAGCAGATGCTTCAGCCTGAGGAATTTGTTGTTGTGATGGTGCTGCAACATCTACCTTGAGGTTCTTGGCAATCTTGAAAAATCTGACTTTGGCACCGAGCCAATCTGCATGATATCTGTCAAATTCATCACTGAGGTCTCTGATCTCCTTCTGAACAGTGACAAGTTCTTCAGGAGCCAGTGTAAGAACGTTGTTCCTCAGGAATCGCTCCTTCTTGTACTAAGCCTTCTTGACTGCTTGGCCTTCTGAAATTTCCATTTTTCTTCGCCTATGAAGGCGGTCAACATGTGACTTTGACCAGGAGTCAAGTTAAAGTCAGGAAGTGGAGTGTTGGGGTCTTTGTGCCATATGTCAATGAAGTCGAGGATCTTCTTCGGATCCAGCATAAGAGGCACAGAGCTTCCTTTGACTCTTGCAGCCCTTTCTAGTCTATCTTTAATGATATCAGTTAGTTCTTCATCATCGTCATCAGACGGGACATGGAAAGCCACTTGCTTCTTGTGAGGACTTGGCCTCTTTCCACGTCCAGCAGTAGTCTTGACCTTCAGCAGAGTTGGACCACTTGAGGATTATGGTTGTACTGAGGAAGATGCAGATGCCCCGAGGCAATAGAGAGGCCTGCAGTCCGCTGACACGTTGCAAGGTGCACAGGTGTTGAGGACTTTGAGGCAGCTGCTGAGGATTTTGAAGCAACTGAGAGGATTGGCACAACCCTTGAAGAAGTTGCTTGAGGAATTTGCCCTGAGGGCTTTGCCGTTAAAGAACTTGGCCGTGAGGGCATAGAGCTTGAAGATTTCTTTACAACAGACTTCTTCAAAATGGCCTTCTTTGGTGCAGCTTTACTAGCAGAGACCTCAGCGGCAGCAGCTTGAGAATCCACATTAAATTTGCTCACTGCCTCTGCTACAACTTTCTGAAGCTTGGCTTGGCGCTTGGCCCATTCTTTAGGAAATTCCTCACCACGCTTGAGGCTGGTGGGATCAGCTCATTGGCCAGCAGCGAAAGGTGGTCTTGGACATGGAGGGTTCACGGCGAATTTCTTCATGTACTTAGGAGTTACATAGCGGTATTCCCTCCATTCCTTCGCCCATCTCCTTTCAATCTCGTGTATGCGCACTTTGTGCTGATTCTTGTTTTCCTTCCCATGAGTTTCTTCATCGGGTGTGCAATATTCATCATATATGTCCTCAGGGATCTCAAATGCTATGTTAGTCTCAGGCCTCTTGCCTCCCTTCCGAGGTCTCTTCACATCTGCCATTTTCCTCACTTGAGGACTTTGAACTTTGGATGTTTCTGAGGAAGTATGCAAATTTTCTTTGAGGAACGTTGCAAATGAGTTAAGTTGATGAGAACCTAGTGATTCAGCAGCAGACATTTTGTACCTGTGAACAGAGTATAGGTGCGAAGAATTTGGAGAGGTCATATGCGTTCTCAGAAATTTTTCAAAAAGTATCAAGTTTGAGGAATTTGACCATAGATGTCTTGAGGAATTTCACTAAGCATTCTTGACTCAGGTTCCAGAGTTGTATAGATTTGAAAATCCACACAATTGAGGAATCTTGAGGAAAATCATAGCTTAGAGAAACAAATCAAGAAAAGAAGCATTCTGGTGTTTATGGAGTGGGAAGTTGAAGAATAAACACCTTTTGAGGATTTTGTGAAAATCATAAGAATCAAAGTAGTGCAGTAAAATTAGATTTTAATTACCCTTGACGAAGAACACGATGAACTGGGAGTGGAGATGGAGAAGTTCGTCAGTTCAGATCTCCCATGCCCTAACTCGGCGGAGGAAGACAGCTACGACGACGGCGGAGTGAAGATTTCCGCGACCGGAGCAAGTACGATGGCGATGAGGTCGAGGCAGTGAAGCTCTTACTCACAGGCGTTAATGGAGTGTAGCGGTGGTGCTAGGTCTGAGAGCTCGAGAGAGGGGAGTTGAGATCGAGCGGAGTAAATGGAGTATGAGGAGGGTGAGGGGTATTTCTAGCCGCAGTGAAAAACTGCTCACCCGAAGATTTTGGACGAACATGCCCCTGACCCTTGCTATCCTAACGACATGTGTCACCCACGTACTGAGAGGTGGAGATCGTGGGGGATCGTGGGTGAGTATTTTATTCTGACGTGGGAAGCGGAATGGTTTGAGCAGCAACAGCCAAAATTTGATATGAAATTTTTAATGTTTTGTTCGCAAATTCTTCAGCTGTCAAGGACACAGTGAAGACTTTGAACGGGTTTCAAATAGAACACACATGAAGAATTTGTGAACAGACTGGGTTGAGTTTAGCATAGAGGGGGAACGGGTCCGATCACATCCAATGAAGAACATCAGACGAAAAGTTGAAGACTTTGCATAGTTGAAGAATTTGAAAAATTGCAGAATTTGCAAAATGAAGAAAAGCTCGATTTTGAAGATTTTCAACTTGTTGGTGGCTTGACCCACCGTATAAGAATGATGATTTCAGACACCACGTACAATTGTCGTAGGGCTCTGAGAATCAAATTCTTCATTAATTTCTTCACACTTAGAGGGTTAGTCTTCATTGATTGAAGAAAAACGTTACTTCGTGTGTTGCACATCTAAGTCATCAATTTTGCATAAGTGTTAGGATGTGTGTCCTTTCAAAGAACATTCGAAGACTCTAAGATATTTAGCTCACACCGCAACTTGCTAAATCTCTTCTCATCCAAGGGCTTTGTGAAGATATCTGCCAGCTGTTCTTCAGTCTTCATGTGGTCGATGGAGATGTCGCCCTTCAATCAAAGAAAATGATGACGAATCTGGATGTGCTTAGTCTTCGAGTGCTGAACTGGGTTGTGAGCAATTTTGATGGCACTCTCGTTGTCGCGGTAGAGTGGCACATTCTTCATATTGATGCCATAGTCCTTGAGGGTTTGCTTCATCCACAGCAATTGAGCACAGCAAGAACTAGCAGCAATGTACTCAGCTTCAGCAGTAGAGAGTGATACACAGTTCTGCTTCTTCGAGGACCAACATACTAAGGATCGTCTGAGGAAATGGCATGTGCCTGATGTTGACTTGCGATCCACTCGATCACCAGCGTAGTCAGAGTCAGAATATCCAATGAGATAAAAAACCGAGCCCTTGGGATACCATAATCCAAGTGTTGGAGTGTGAGCTAGATATCGAAGAATATGTTTCACAGCCTTATGGTGTGATTCCTTCGGTGTAGCTTGAAAACGGGCACATATGCAAACACTAAGCATAATATCTGGCCTAGATGCATATAGATACGATAAAGAGCCAATCATGGAGCGGTATACCTTTTGATCGAAGTCTTTACCATTTTCATCGGTGCATAGATGGCCATTAGTGGGCATAGGAATTTTGACGCTTTTGCAATCTTGCATGCCGAATTTCCTCAGAATGTCCTTGAGGTATTTCTCTTGAGATATGAAGATGACATTGCGTTGTTGACGAATTTGGAGACCTAAGAAGAATTTCAATTCTCCCATCATAGACATTTGATATTCCTCACTCATCATATAGGCAAATTCGTCACTGTAATGTTGGTTAGTACAACCAAAGATAATATCATCCACATATATTTGGCACACAAATAATTCATCATAATAAGTTTTGGTGAAAAGAGTTGGGTCAAGTGAACCAGGTTTGAAGCCTTTCTTCATGAGGAATTCCTTCAGTGTATCATACCACGCCCGAGGGGCCTGCTTGAGGCCATAGAGGGCCTTGTTGAGTCTGAAGACTTTGTCAGAATGCTTAGGATCTTCAAAACCTGGGGGTTGAGCCACATATACTTCTTCCTCAAGCTTACCATTGAGGAATGCACTTTTCACATCCATTTGATATAAGATGATATTATGATGGTTAGCATAGGCAAGCAATATGCGAATAGCCTCAAGTCTAGCAACAGGTGCAAAAGTTTCATCAAAGTCAATTCCTTCAACCTGTGTGTAGCCTTGAGCTACAAGACGAGCCTTGTTCCTCACCACTAGGCCATTTTCGTCTTGCTTGTTGCGGTAGATCCACTTGGTACCGATGATATTGTGCTTGCGAGGGTCTGGTCGCTTGAGAAGTTCCCACACATTGTTGAGCAAGAATTGATGTGATTCCTCTTGCATAGCTTGAATCCACTCAGGCTCCAGAAAAGCCTCATCAACTTTGGTGGGCTCTGTGATAGAGACAAAAGCAAAGTGCCCACAAAAGTTAGACAAATGTGAAGCTTTTGAGCGTGTGAGAGGACCTGGTGCGTTGATGTCGTCGATGATTTTCTCAATCTGCACTTCATTTGCAACGCGAGGATGAGCAGGTTGACGACTTTGATTGGACTGAGCATTTTCTTAGATGACATTTTCTTCAGATGCACCAGCATGATTTTCTTCACGATCTGGAATCGCTTCTTCAGTGGGTATGACATCCTCAGTAGCCTTGAACTTGATGGATTCCTCAGGAGACATTTCATCTAGCACAGGAGGTAGGTGCTCTCTTTGCGAGCCGTTGGTTTCATCAAACCGCACATCTACAGTTTCAACAACCTTGTTGTGATAGGTGTTGAAGACTCTGTAGGTGTGCGAGTCCTTTTCGTAACCAAGCATAAAACCCGCGTGTGCTTTCGGTGCAATTTTTGAGTTGTGATGAGGATCTCTAATCCAGCATTTAGCACCGAAGACTTTGAAATAACTCACATTGGGTTTCTTGTCAGTGAGGAGTTCATATGAGGTCTTCTTGAAGAATTTGTGAAGATAGACCCTATTGATGATGTGGCATGCAGTATCAATAGCCCCAGGCCAGAAGCGACGAGGCGTCTTGTACTCATCAAGCATAGTGCGAGCCATCTCAACAAGAGTCCTGTTCTTGCGCTCCACGATGCCATTTTGCTGAGGAGTGTATGGGGCAGATAACTCATGAGTAATACCAAGTTCATCAAGATAGTCATCAAGACCAGTATTCTTGAACTCGGTCCCATTATCACTCCGTATATGCTTGATCTTCACACCGAAATTTGTCGAGGCCCTTGAGGAAAATCGTCTAAAGACTTCCTGCACTTCAGTTTTGTAAGTGATGATGTGCACCCAGGTGTAATGAGAATAATCATCAACAATAACAAAGCCATATAGAGATGCTGCATTTGTTAGTGTGGCATAATGAGTAGGGCCAAAGAGGTCCATGTGAAGCAATTGAAAAGGACGAGTGGTAGTCATGATAGTCTTTGGGGGGTGCTTGGATCTGGTCATCTTTCCAACCTCACAAGCCCCGCAAAGATGATCTTTGAGGAATTTGACACCCTCAATGCCAATGACGTGCTTCTTCTTCACAAGCGTGTGCAAGTTCCTCATGCCAGCATGACCGAGTCGACGATGCCATAGCCAGCCTTCTGAAGCTTTTGCAAGTAGACATGTGGCAGGCTGTGGTCCTACAGAGAAATCAACAATATACAAGTCTCCTCTCCTAAATCCTTCGAAGACTTTGGAATTGTCAGATTCCATGAGCACTATGCAGTGATATTTGCCAAAGACGACAACCATATCAAGATCACAAAGCATTGAGACATACATCAGGTTGAATCCGAGGGACTCGATAAGCATGACTTTGTCCATGTGTCGATCCTTTGAGATTGCAACCCTACCTAGACCCAATACCTTGCTTTTGCCTTTGTCAGTGTAGGTGATATGCTTCAGATGCGATGGAGATAGAGCAGAGTCCATCCGTAAGCTCTTGTCACCGGTCATGTGATTTGTACATCCACTGTCGAGGACCCACTCAGTAGCTTTGGGTGTTTCATCCTGCAGATGAATTAGTGCATCTTACGAACTCATATACTTCAGAGTGAAGAATATGCCATCAAATTCATCAGATAGAATTTCATCAAATAGTGCAACAGATATAGTAGTATGAGGACGTGAGAAATGAGCAAATCATTTCTTCATGATTAGCTTGCGTCCTTTCAAGCATTCTCAGGTCTCCAGCAAATTCATCAGACGTTCAAGTCTGTCTGGAGACCTGACCCTGCAGAAGAGATTAGTTCTTTTTCTTCACCACCCACATCTGGAGGGGTGGCAAAGAGTTCATCATTCTGCGAGCTCCATATGAGAATGGTGGCATTGAAGCCAGTGCACTTCGTTTCACAGAAGAGGGGTTAGAGTATGCATATGAATAAGCAGAGAAATTCTTCGAGGACTTATGAACATAATGATTTGAGGAATAATGCACATATTCACGACTCTTAGAGTTTCCATGCGAAACAGATGCATTAGCACGATGATGTTCATATGAGGAATTTGATCCATATGAGGATTTTGATCCATATGAAGACTTTGGTCCATATGAAGAATTTGATCTGGAGTTCCTATTCTTCACAGGTGGTGTCATGAGGACATTTACCTGAAGACTTTCAAGGCACCTTTCGGGAACCTAGATTTTCTTCATAGGAGGACCGTTCCTGCAGTTAGTTCCAACATATCTAGCAAATACTTCACCATTCTGATTTTTGAACAGCTTATAGTTGGAGTCAAATGACTCATCAGATGAATATGAATATTCACATGTAAAGCCAGATAAAGTGGATGGATCCACGGGAGGTCCTTTTGCAGCAACCCATGTGGTTTTGGGATACTGCTCAGGTTTCCAGTAGGTTCCATCGACATTGAATTTCCTCTCAAAAGCAATACCATCTTTCCTAGGGTTCCTGTTCAAGATCTGCTTTTTGAGCACATCACAAAGAGTCTGATGCCCTTTGAGGCTTTTGTACATGCTTGTCACATACAATACCTTCAACCCTGCATTTTCGTCAGTAATACTTGTGGTATTCTCAGATGAGGAATTTGTGACCACAGAGATAGTTGAAGAATTTGCAGCAATAGAAGCATTTGAACTTTCAGGTGAAGAATTAGCAGATTCACGTTCAATGCATTTCAAACATGGTGGAATGAATTCTTCCTGAGCGGAACTGATCTGTTGAGCAAGTAATGAATCATTTTCCTTCTGAAGATCTTCATGACTCACACTTAGTTTCTCAAGATCTTGCTTTCTCTGAAGAAATTCATAAGAAAGCTTCTCATGATCGGCTAAGAGTGTTTCATGATGACCTTGAAGGTTATCAAACTTAGACTGTAGTCTTTGAAGATTATCAGTCAGAGTTTTTGTTCGATTCATTTCCTCACCCAACAGGTCATCGCTTTTGTCTAGCAGATTTTGAACCTTTTCCAAAGCCTTTTGTTGTTTTATGGCAATATTAGCAAGTTTGGAATAGCTAGGTTTGAGATTTTCATTAGATTCATCCTCACTTGATTCAGAGGAGGGATATTTGAGTACCTTGGCACCTTTTGCCATGAAGCAATAGGTGGGAGCGTAGTCATCGTCGCCACCGTCAGCAGTGTTGGGGTAGCCATTTTCCTCAGTGTTGAAGATGGACTTGCTGACGAAAGCAGTAGCGAGAGCCAGGCTCGCCACACCAGAGTCTGACTCCTCAGATTCCTCCTCTTCTTCATTTTCCTTAGATTCAGCTTCAGAGTCCATTTCCTTGCCAATGAATGCCCGAGCCTTTTTGGAACTGCTCTTCTTGTGAGATGAAGTCTTTGAAGATTTTGACGATGAGGACTTTGAAGATTTCTTCTTTTTCTTTGAGTCATATGAATTGTCATCCTTGTACTTATTCTTCTTTGATTCTTTCACCCACTGAGGACAATCAGTTATGTAGTGACCAGGCTTCTTGCATTTGTGGCAAGTCCTCTTCTTGTAGTCGCGGGATGAAGAATCTGATCTCATGTCATCACCTCTTGAAGATTTTTCAAAGCGGCCACGCCTTGAGAACTTCTGGAATTTCCTCACGAGCATTGCTAGCTCCTGGCTTAGTTCTTCAGGGTCACCAAGGCTGCTTTCAGAATCTTCTCCTTTAGATGAGGAAATTGCCTTGGCCTTCAGTGCGCGTGATCTTCCATAGCTTGGCCCGTAGAAGTCTCTCTTCTCAACTTGTTGGAATTCATGAGTGTTCAACCTCTCAAGGATATCAGCAGGATCTAGTGACTTGTAGTCTTCATGTTCTTGAATCATCAGTGCGAGTGTATCAAATGAGGAATCAAGTGATCTCAGCAGTTTCTTCACCACCTCATGGTCGGTGATGTCAGTGGCACCAAGCGCTTGAAGCTCATTGGAGATATCAGTGAGGCGATCGAAGGTTTGCTGAACATTTTCATTGTCGAGTCTTTTGAAGCGGTTGAAGAGATTGCGAAGAACGTCAACTCGAGAATCACGTTGGGTTGAGATTCCTTCGTTGACCTTGGACAGCCTGTCCCAGATAAGCTTTGCAGACTCCAAAGCACTCACTCTGCCGTACTGTCCATTGCTCAGATGGCCACATATGATATTCTTCGCTTGAGAGTCGAGTTGCTTGAATCTCTTCACATTAGCAGCGTTCACGGAAGCAGTGACGGAGGGAACACCATTTTCCACAACGTACCAGAGATCGTTGTCAATTGCCTCAAGATGCATGCGCATCTTGTTCTTCCAGTAGGGGTAGTCCGTCCCATCGAAGGTAGGACACCCAGCCGAGACCTTGATCATGCCTGCAGTCGACATAACTAAAACTCCAGGTGGTTAAACCAAAATCACATAGAACAAGGGAGTACCTTGCTTTGATACCAATTGAAAGTGCGTTATATCGACTAGAGGGGGGGTGAATAGGCGATTTTTACAAATTCATCGCTGAGGAAATACTACTTGAGGAATTTGCTAAGTGACGAACTACAAGCAGCGGAATAAGTACTCAGGTGCATGCATAACAAGACAGTAGCATGGTCATCATGATGAAATGAAACATACACAGAGCACAGGTAGCGAGTAAACAGGATAAGCAGGCAGAAGACAAGATGACTGAAGAAATAAGATTGAGGAAATCGAGAAAGTCTTTAGTCAAAGTCTTCAAACAGTAACGATCAATTTCATCAACACATGAGCGAGGAAATGAAAGGGTTGAGGAAATAAAACCAGTAGCTCGGTGAAGACAATGATTTGGTAGGCCAGTTCCAACTGCTATGACAGTTGTACGTCTGGTTGGAGCGGCTTGGTATTTAAACCAAAGAACACATAGTCCCAGGACACACAGACCTCGCCCAATCACTCGTGGTAAGTCTTCAGGTGACTTCCAAACCTTCACAGACTAGGTCACCCGACGATCCACAATTCCTCTTGGATGCTCTAGACCTTGACGCCTAACCGTCTAGAAGATGCACAGTCTTCAAAGGTAACAAGCGTCGGTTCCACACAGGAACAATCTCTTCAGTGATGCTCAATCACTTTGGGTTTTAGGTGTTGGGGTTTTGGGTTTTTCCTCACTGATGATTTTCTCTCAAAGTCCTCGGAGGATGGGATGCTCTAAATGACAAGTGTCAGTTTCTCTCGGAGCAGCCAACCAGCTAGTGGTTGAGGGGGGTGGCTATTTATAGCCAGGGAGCAGCCCGACATGATAACACATAAATGCCCTTCAATGATATGACCGTTAGGTGGATAATATATTTGGGACAGCTGGCGCGTGGCACAGCAACGGTCGAAAATTTGAGCTCTCAAATTCCTCAGGGCTATCATGTTCCTCACTTGTAGGCAATCCACACTGGCGAATTCCTAACTCCTCAGTCAGAACAAATTCCTCAGAGAGCAGAAGATCTTCGTCTCTCTCACTGAAAAAATTGACTGAACTATATGAGATTTCCAAAGGCTTCACTCGAAGGATTGGGTATGTGTAGGCTTTGAGATGAGCATCACTTGGAAATTGTTTCCTTAGTATTATCTCGACCCCCTTTAACAGTACGGTGTTTCCTATGACTCAAGAAAGAGAAAATGAAACTACGAAAACAAAAGTCTTCACGCTTCATAATCCTTGCATCAATATCAATGTCTTCAAGGTCACACCAATTTCCTCATTTTCAAAGTCTTCAAGAAAACCAAAGTCTTCAAATGAAGACATCCATTTTTAGGGGTCGACTTTCTTCGGAAATATCAAACTCCTCAGAGACTTATAGAACCTGTGTACACTCACAACACATTAGTCCCTTAACCTATAAGTCTTCAATACACCAAAATCAGTAAGGGGCACTAGATGCACTTACAAGATGCATAACGGGTTGGGATCAACGATCGTTACGAACTCCAGAGTGCAGCGAATGAAGAAGAGTCGGTGTAGATCGTGCTCGAAGTCCCTCAAACGTTGATGACGATCCTGCGAACCGCCCTCGAACGATCTCTCGAACCGAAGACCGAAAGTACGACCTCTCTACTTGGTTGCAAGCGTACGGTCTTCACGATCCAGCAGCGCTTCGCCGTCCAAAGCTAATCGTCATCGGAGAATTAGATGGAGGAGATTAGAACCACATTGGGCTTCTAATTATGAGGATTAGAGGTGGCTAGGGCTAGCTCTAATTAGTCTAGGGCCAACTAGAGCTAGAA
Source organism: Thinopyrum obtusiflorum (assembly GCA_036873465.1). Taxonomy (NCBI): domain Eukaryota; kingdom Viridiplantae; phylum Streptophyta; class Magnoliopsida; order Poales; family Poaceae; genus Thinopyrum; species Thinopyrum obtusiflorum. The sequence continues at coordinate 14,056 of JAAAWM010010178.1, forward strand.
CTAGATCAACTAGATGAGGCACCCAAAACTTATATATCCATAGGTTGGAAATCCTCTAGTATACTAGCTAATACCCCGCGCGTTGCTGCGAGAATTTATAGTATTAATTTTTTTGAGAATAAAATTAGGCGAATAATAGATCTCTACATTCTCGTCGTATATGAACTGTAGCGGTGGTGGAGCCAACATCCAAACAATGTGTTCATAGTCCCTAAGACTTACTTCCTCTGTTCCAAAATAAGTGCCGCGGTAGTTTAAAACGGAGGGAGTGTAATTTTACTCATGTTTTATATATGTGAATCATACATAGGTACTTGAAATTTTACAAAATAATGAATACATTTGTAGTGTCTTGTGGCCTTCTCAACATGGTTGTAATTTTTTTTGCTTAAACATGAACAATAAATTGATAATAAAGAATCAAATCTGAACTATCCAAAAGACATATTTTTATTCATGCAGATTCATGCATTCGATCATCATGAATTGAGAGTATTCTTCGTAACTACAATTGAAGTTTATCAACCTAGTGATCACTAATTCATGATTTAAGCAACATCACACCTAATTCTAGAAGAAGGCGGAGTAGTTCATGAGATTCTTTCATGTGTGGTTAACACTATCCTACATGCGGCGAAAAAACAACATTATTGAAGTGGTTAAACTTGTATAGTCAGCCTAGTGAGAAACGAAACATGCGACTGAAGGACTAATAGGATGGCTCAGAAGAATTCTCAGCTCTATCCATCTTTGCAAATCATACAAAGAGAAATTGCATTAAAGGAAGTAGAAATTGTCAATTTAGTTTATAGCTAATATTTTTGAAGAAATATATTGCATGGAGGAATCCAGGGGAGCAAATTATTATGCTATCTACTCCAAGCAGAATTTGCATGCTTATCCACTGTAACTACTTAAATTCATAGATGTGAGTTTCATGCGAACAGCAAAATTAACATAACAGAAGACTAAAAGATGCATGTGCTCTTTCAGTGTCAATAAGGAAATTATGAGATGAGTGTGAATAGAAAGATACCTAAGAAACAATGAAGCAGTGGTGGCCCTTGCCGACAAAACCTCGAGCACCTTTCGAGTAAGAGCATAACAGATAAATTCAAAGCCATAACCTCAGGGATAAGAGGAAGCATGGGAAGATGAAAACTGGGAGCAGATAGCTATTCGAGAATACATGCCGGTGGAAGAGACAACGGCTCGAGCAGGTGGGCGAATCGGATGATTGCACTATGTACATGTTTTTAACTACGAATTAGTGGCCAGGGGTGATATACATGCGTCCCCAACTTTGGTGGTTCCTCCTCGTGGCTCAATTTAAAGAGATGAATTAACCTGAAGCTGAAACTGTAAACTTGTAGAGCAGTTTCTGCAGAGGGATTTAATGGTGGTGGAGAACTGTTTCAGATCAAGGTGGGAGGGAGACAATGGGAAAAGATATGTAACTTGTTAATAACTGCTATTGTTAGCATTGATGTTTATTAAAAGACATAATGAAAATCTAAGTGGGGGAGATGAGAAACGGGTATAGGACGTACCGAGGAGCAATGGAGACTGGAAGCTCTGTGGTAGGATCCTTTTTGGCTCAATCAGTCGATGGGTTACGGCTGGAACCGAAGGCACGATAGTGCTGATTTCTATCGGTTCTGTACGCTTAATTTGACCTTTTTAATCCTAGATGACATAAGAAGGAAATACTGAAGGGAAAAACAAATCCTGAAGGACGGAGTACAGACCTCTGGAGCATGTATCGTCGTAAGTTCACCTGTCTATCTCCCTTCCGTCCTGTCCGTTTCTTTTCTCATAATCGGTAACATAGCACATGATTTAATCCCTTGCATGCCATGTTGATCGGGCTATTCCCCTTCTCGGTATGGTTCCTGCGTCCATGGTCACATGGTCCTCCTCAGTTGCCGATCATATTCTGTAGTGCCATTGTAGAGAGCCGGCCTCACGGACTGGATGCGGGTGGTGGTCCAGCTCTTTGGTCAGTTGATCGGAATCCTCTGCTATGGAGTGGATGCGGCGCCGGGCAGGACCTGTGTTTGACAGAGACAACTTGGAGGTGCCTCCTCGCGTGCTTCCTGTCGGCGGCGTCGGCGACCACGAGGATATAGAGCAGAAGGTGTGGCCGAGGTCGGGACCGGCGCGACGGTGGTGAGGAACCTGCGGTCGCTGTCCTTGGAAGACCTGCCGCAGAGTTCGGTCACGACGAGCCTGCACGCCTAACCCTGGACGAGCTCAGGTCAGTGTCAGTCACAAATTCTTGTCCAGTTTCCCCGGTCAGTTCGGCTTTGGCCCTGTCTATTGGGGCTTCGCTGATGGTGGCCTCTGACCCGGCCTTGCCCCACAGCATCTCGCTGTCAAGTACCTCGACCTCTATAGCGACGACATCCAGGGGCCGCAAGTGGCTGGTACGTCATTGTTCTTCGGTGCCCCAGAGAGTCCAGTCACCAAGCACAGATCGTTGGTTCGTTCATAGATTCCGTGATGACTGATTCATTTTTTGTGGTCGAACAGGCAAATGTGGTGTATCTAGGGGGGGGGGGGGGGGGGGGGGGGGGGGGGGGGGGGGGGGGGGGGGGGGGGGGGGGGGGGGGGGGGGGGGGGGGGGGGGGGGGGGGGGGGGGGGGGGGGGGGGGGGGGGGGGGGGGGGGGGGGGGGGGGGGGGGGGGGGGGGGGGGGGGGGGGGGGGGGGGGGGGGGGGGGGGGGGGGGGGGGGGGGGGGGGGGGGGGGGGGGGGGGGGGGGGGGGGGGGGGGGGGGGGGGGGGGGGGGGGGGGGGGGGGGGGGGGGGGGGGGGGGGGGGGGGGGGGGGGGGGGGGGGGGGGGGGGGGGGGGGGGGGGGGGGGGGGGGGGGGGGGGGGGGGGGGGGGGGGGGGGGGGGGGGGGGGGGGGGGGGGGGGGGGGGGGGGGGGGGGGGGGGGGGGGGGGGGGGGGGGGGGGGGGGGGGGGGGGGGGGGGGGGGGGGGGGGGGGGGGGGGGGGGGGGGGGGGGGGGGGGGGGGGGGGGGGGGGGGGGGGGGGGGGGGGGGGGGGGGGGGGGGGGGGGGGGGGGGGGGGGGGGGGGGGGGGGGGGGGGGGGGGGGGGGGGGGGGGGGGGGGGGGGGGGGGGGGGGGGGGGGGGGGGGGGGGGGGGGGGGGGGGGGGGGGGGGGGGGGGGGGGGGGGGGGGGGGGGGGGGGGGGGGGGGGGGGGGGGGGGGGGGGGGGGGGGGGGGGGGGGGGGGGGGGGGGGGGGGGGGGGGGGGGGGGGGGGGGGGGGGGGGGGGGGGGGGGGGGGGGGGGGGGGGGGGGGGGGGGGGGGGGGGGGGGGGGGGGGGGGGGGGGGGGGGGGGGGGGGGGGGGGGGGGGGGGGGGGGGGGGGGGGGGGGGGGGGGGGGGGGGGGGGGGGGGGGGGGGGGGGGGGGGGGGGGGGGGGGGGGGGGGGGGGGGGGGGGGGGGGGGGGGGGGGGGGGGGGGGGGGGGGGGGGGGGGGGGGGGGGGGGGGGGGGGGGGGGGGGGGGGGGGGGGGGGGGGGGGGGGGGGGGGGGGGGGGGGGGGGGGGGGGGGGGGGGGGGGGGGGGGGGGGGGGGGGGGGGGGGGGGGGGGGGGGGGGGGGGGGGGGGGGGGGGGGGGGGGGGGGGGGGGGGGGGGGGGGGGGGGGGGGGGGGGGGGGGGGGGGGGGGGGGGGGGGGGGGGGGGGGGGGGGGGGGGGGGGGGGGGGGGGGGGGGGGGGGGGGGGGGGGGGGGGGGGGGGGGGGGGGGGGGGGGGGGGGGGGGGGGGGGGGGGGGGGGGGGGGGGGGGGGGGGGGGGGGGGGGGGGGGGGGGGGGGGGGGGGGGGGGGGGGGGGGGGGGGGGGGGGGGGGGGGGGGGGGGGGGGGGGGGGGGGGGGGGGGGGGGGGGGGGGGGGGGGGGGGGGGGGGGGGGGGGGGGGGGGGGGGGGGGGGGGGGGGGGGGGGGGGGGGGGGGGGGGGGGGGGGGGGGGGGGGGGGGGGGGGGGGGGGGGGGGGGGGGGGGGGGGGGGGGGGGGGGGGGGGGGGGGGGGGGGGGGGGGGGGGGGGGGGGGGGGGGGGGGGGGGGGGGGGGGGGGGGGGGGGGGGGGGGGGGGGGGGGGGGGGGGGGGGGGGGGGGGGGGGGGGGGGGGGGGGGGGGGGGGGGGGGGGGGGGGGGGGGGGGGGGGGGGGGGGGGGGGGGGGGGGGGGGGGGGGGGGGGGGGGGGGGGGGGGGGGGGGGGGGGGGGGGGGGGGGGGGGGGGGGGGGGGGGGGGGGGGGGGGGGGGGGGGGGGGGGGGGGGGGGGGGGGGGGGGGGGGGGGGGGGGGGGGGGGGGGGGGGGGGGGGGGGGGGGGGGGGGGGGGGGGGGGGGGGGGGGGGGGGGGGGGGGGGGGGGGGGGGGGGGGGGGGGGGGGGGGGGGGGGGGGGGGGGGGGGGGGGGGGGGGGGGGGGGGGGGGGGGGGGGGGGGGGGGGGGGGGGGGGGGGGGGGGGGGGGGGGGGGGGGGGGGGGGGGGGGGGGGGGGGGGGGGGGGGGGGGGGGGGGGGGGGGGGGGGGGGGGGGGGGGGGGGGGGGGGGGGGGGGGGGGGGGGGGGGGGGGGGGGGGGGGGGGGGGGGGGGGGGGGGGGGGGGGGGGGGGGGGGGGGGGGGGGGGGGGGGGGGGGGGGGGGGGGGGGGGGGGGGGGGGGGGGGGGGGGGGGGGGGGGGGGGGGGGGGGGGGGGGGGGGGGGGGGGGGGGGGGGGGGGGGGGGGGGGGGGGGGGGGGGGGGGGGGGGGGGGGGGGGGGGGGGGGGGGGGGGGGGGGGGGGGGGGGGGGGGGGGGGGGGGGGGGGGGGGGGGGGGGGGGGGGGGGGGGGGGGGGGGGGGGGGGGGGGGGGGGGGGGGGGGGGGGGGGGGGGGGGGGGGGGGGGGGGGGGGGGGGGGGGGGGGGGGGGGGGGGGGGGGGGGGGGGGGGGGGGGGGGGGGGGGGGGGGGGGGGGGGGGGGGGGGGGGGGGGGGGGGGGGGGGGGGGGGGGGGGGGGGGGGGGGGGGGGGGGGGGGGGGGGGGGGGGGGGGGGGGGGGGGGGGGGGGGGGGGGGGGGGGGGGGGGGGGGGGGGGGGGGGGGGGGGGGGGGGGGGGGGGGGGGGGGGGGGGGGGGGGGGGGGGGGGGGGGGGGGGGGGGGGGGGGGGGGGGGGGGGGGGGGGGGGGGGGGGGGGGGGGGGGGGGGGGGGGGGGGGGGGGGGGGGGGGGGGGGGGGGGGGGGGGGGGGGGGGGGGGGGGGGGGGGGGGGGGGGGGGGGGGGGGGGGGGGGGGGGGGGGGGGGGGGGGGGGGGGGGGGGGGGGGGGGGGGGGGGGGGGGGGGGGGGGGGGGGGGGGGGGGGGGGGGGGGGGGGGGGGGGGGGGGGGGGGGGGGGGGGGGGGGGGGGGGGGGGGGGGGGGGGGGGGGGGGGGGGGGGGGGGGGGGGGGGGGGGGGGGGGGGGGGGGGGGGGGGGGGGGGGGGGGGGGGGGGGGGGGGGGGGGGGGGGGGGGGGGGGGGGGGGGGGGGGGGGGGGGGGGGGGGGGGGGGGGGGGGGGGGGGGGGGGGGGGGGGGGGGGGGGGGGGGGGGGGGGGGGGGGGGGGGGGGGGGGGGGGGGGGGGGGGGGGGGGGGGGGGGGGGGGGGGGGGGGGGGGGGGGGGGGGGGGGGGGGGGGGGGGGGGGGGGGGGGGGGGGGGGGGGGGGGGGGGGGGGGGGGGGGGGGGGGGGGGGGGGGGGGGGGGGGGGGGGGGGGGGGGGGGGGGGGGGGGGGGGGGGGGGGGGGGGGGGGGGGGGGGGGGGGGGGGGGGGGGGGGGGGGGGGGGGGGGGGGGGGGGGGGGGGGGGGGGGGGGGGGGGGGGGGGGGGGGGGGGGGGGGGGGGGGGGGGGGGGGGGGGGGGGGGGGGGGGGGGGGGGGGGGGGGGGGGGGGGGGGGGGGGGGGGGGGGGGGGGGGGGGGGGGGGGGGGGGGGGGGGGGGGGGGGGGGGGGGGGGGGGGGGGGGGGGGGGGGGGGGGGGGGGGGGGGGGGGGGGGGGGGGGGGGGGGGGGGGGGGGGGGGGGGGGGGGGGGGGGGGGGGGGGGGGGGGGGGGGGGGGGGGGGGGGGGGGGGGGGGGGGGGGGGGGGGGGGGGGGGGGGGGGGGGGGGGGGGGGGGGGGGGGGGGGGGGGGGGGGGGGGGGGGGGGGGGGGGGGGGGGGGGGGGGGGGGGGGGGGGGGGGGGGGGGGGGGGGGGGGGGGGGGGGGGGGGGGGGGGGGGGGGGGGGGGGGGGGGGGGGGGGGGGGGGGGGGGGGGGGGGGGGGGGGGGGGGGGGGGGGGGGGGGGGGGGGGGGGGGGGGGGGGGGGGGGGGGGGGGGGGGGGGGGGGGGGGGGGGGGGGGGGGGGGGGGGGGGGGGGGGGGGGGGGGGGGGGGGGGGGGGGGGGGGGGGGGGGGGGGGGGGGGGGGGGGGGGGGGGGGGGGGGGGGGGGGGGGGGGGGGGGGGGGGGGGGGGGGGGGGGGGGGGGGGGGGGGGGGGGGGGGGGGGGGGGGGGGGGGGGGGGGGGGGGGGGGGGGGGGGGGGGGGGGGGGGGGGGGGGGGGGGGGGGGGGGGGGGGGGGGGGGGGGGGGGGGGGGGGGGGGGGGGGGGGGGGGGGGGGGGGGGGGGGGGGGGGGGGGGGGGGGGGGGGGGGGGGGGGGGGGGGGGGGGGGGGGGGGGGGGGGGGGGGGGGGGGGGGGGGGGGGGGGGGGGGGGGGGGGGGGGGGGGGGGGGGGGGGGGGGGGGGGGGGGGGGGGGGGGGGGGGGGGGGGGGGGGGGGGGGGGGGGGGGGGGGGGGGGGGGGGGGGGGGGGGGGGGGGGGGGGGGGGGGGGGGGGGGGGGGGGGGGGGGGGGGGGGGGGGGGGGGGGGGGGGGGGGGGGGGGGGGGGGGGGGGGGGGGGGGGGGGGGGGGGGGGGGGGGGGGGGGGGGGGGGGGGGGGGGGGGGGGGGGGGGGGGGGGGGGGGGGGGGGGGGGGGGGGGGGGGGGGGGGGGGGGGGGGGGGGGGGGGGGGGGGGGGGGGGGGGGGGGGGGGGGGGGGGGGGGGGGGGGGGGGGGGGGGGGGGGGGGGGGGGGGGGGGGGGGGGGGGGGGGGGGGGGGGGGGGGGGGGGGGGGGGGGGGGGGGGGGGGGGGGGGGGGGGGGGGGGGGGGGGGGGGGGGGGGGGGGGGGGGGGGGGGGGGGGGGGGGGGGGGGGGGGGGGGGGGGGGGGGGGGGGGGGGGGGGGGGGGGGGGGGGCCTCAGAAGCAGAGCAAGAGATAAAGACAAGAATCGAATGCTTACGGGTCGTCGCCAGTGAGCTCAAGCGGCCTCCGGCCAAATTTGAAGCCTGAAAGCCGGCTGGAAGGGTCAACCTCGGGAAGGGGGGGGGGGGGGGGGGGGGGGGGGGGGGGGGGGGGGGGGGGGGGGGGGGGGGGGGGGGGGGGGGGGGGGGGGGGGGGGGGGGGGGGGGGGGGGGGGGGGGGGGGGGGGGGGGGGGGGGGGGGGGGGGGGGGGATCGCTCGGAGAGAGGCGGAGAACGCGGGACCTGCGCCGGGGGAGGGGAGCCCTCGACTCTCCGTCAGTCGCCTCGGAGTCAGGCCCTTTTTCCCGCTCCCCTCCTTCCTCCTCTTCGCTGGAGTGGGGGGGGGGGGGGGGGGGGGGGGGGGGGGGGGGGTCCATGGGCACGGGCCCGTCCCCGTTGAAGACGGGCATGGACTCCACTACCTGCTCCCAGTCGTCGCGGAGGAACAAGGGCGTAGGAGCGCCCTCCAACCTCGCCACATCGCCCCCGACCAGAGATTGGAGGACCGCAGCCAGATCTCCGTCGGCCAAGGCCGCGGGGCTCGGATGGGGCCTCCACATCGGAAGTGAGTACTGCCGAAGCGGAGCCAGCTGGTGCTCCAGGAATTCCCTCAGCAGCGACGCGCCGGTCAGCTTCGCCGCCGCCATGTTGGCCGGCCTCAGATCCGCGTCCATCTTCTCCAACACCAGCTTCGCGCGGGGGTCCGCGAGCTCCGCTCGACCCCAATCGCTGGAGCTCGTGGGCTGCTCCGTGGGCAAGATCAGCCGAGGGTGGATGCGCCCAGCATCCACCAAGACCCACTTGCTCCTGAAGCCCTCAATCCTTTTCCCGGGGTTCGGGGGGGGGGGGGGGGGGGGGGGGGGGGGGGGGGGGGGGGGGGGGGGGGGGGGGGGGGGGGGGGGGGGGGGGGGGGGGGGGGGGGGGGGGGGGGGGGGGGGGGGGGGGGGGGGGGGGGGGGGGGGGGGGGGGGGGGGGGGGGGGGGGGGGGGGGGGGGGGGGGGGGGCGATGATGGTGTGCCTGCCATCTTGTAATATAGACCGTCTGATCTATATCTGACAGATAGAAAGCAAACTATGATAATTTTACAAAAGATACCCGCACCTCTCTCCACATCCTTATCTCCCACAACCTCATTGCTGAGCAATTAAAAAAGAAAGTCTCTGGAACAATCTAGCATGGTGGCCGCTGCCGCTTGCCGGCGCCGTCCATCCCCATGCCTCCGCCCATTCCGACCACCAGTCACCACCACGCTCCACTCCTCCTCACCTTATCTCTCATCTTTCATTTTTTCGATGACATTCTTGAGATACCAGTTTTCCGATAAAATTCTCGAAATATCATTAGTTTTTACACATGGGATTACTCCTGCATGGGTAAATCACAACAGATGTTTTGTAAAAAAAATGCATATTGATGTTCCGTGCAATGCACGAGCATCTTGCTTGTAATTATATAACGCAAATCACGAGCAGGAAGTGACATTTTTTTTACACAACCACGTTAACATGGCCACGTAAATCACTAGCTAAAGTAAATACCATTATACTTATATCCCGATGCAAAAGGTTGAGTACATGTCCGAAGAGTAGAGTCACACACACGCACTCTGTCTCTCAGAATCTCACACACACACACACCAGTTACATGACGCCCACTTAAGCAGACACGTATGTTACAATTTGTGCACCTGCGGGTACACGTGATGCTGCGCATTTATTTAAGCCAGACGACGAACCCAAACAGTAGCTGCATTCATTCCCCTCCCGCAGCCTCTTCTCTGGTCGCCGTTGCCCGGTAGCCATGGCCCAGCCGAAGGTAACAACATACGCCATACTCCCACCGGAGCGGCGCTTTAATCTGGAAATTTTAGTGGTCATGCATGCATCTTTTTGTGCTAGCACTCCTATATAAGGGTTGACCGGTCGCTTCCCGCGGATGTGCGCGGGCGGTGGAAGAGGAAGGAGAAGGGAAGCGGGCTGTGGAGTAACGTTTTTTACCACAATTTCTTAGGAAACCGAGTGCAATAATTGAGTAGTTTTGCAAACTACCAGTACTACACCTGAAACGGTTCAAAACCTATACTCCCTTGCCAGCGCGCGCTTCCCGTGTGAAATGGTCAGCGTCGCCCTGGAGCGTCAGTGCCACATTAATGCCCGGCCAGAGCGGAGGTGACCTCTCACTGGCGCCGGCTTTGAAGCGGCGCGACGGCCGAGAGAGCGCCGCTTCCCGGTGCACGCGACTGCTCCGCGTCGAGGCTGGCCATAGGCCCTGTTTGGATCCATGGGTTAGAGTTAGTTTGAGCTAGTTGGGGCTCAAATAGCCCTAAAGTATGCAAGCATGAGGGTTTAAATTGGAGCAAGTTGCACCGAACCCACCAAAAAAAACTATCCCACCTAAGAGGTGCTAAGAGCAAGTATAATAAGGTACAGTCAGCAGGCTGTAAGGATTAAACTATTATATCTTTGCTGAGGTGGATGCGAGAGAAGAGGAGAGAGAAGGGAAGCGGGCTGTAGATTAACAGCCGGCTGCAGCACAGACTCCAAGAAACATTGTGAGAGTGTAAGTTGGGCCATGCATTTATAAAGTAGTACTACTTAGCAACTAGCTATTATACATGTTGGCTATTAGGTTGACTATATGTGAGGTGGCAACATCATATAGCCGGCTGTTGGCTATACTATTAACCATGCTCTAACTGGAGATAGTTCTCATTGGGACCACTGAAAAATCACTTTTCTCTCTCCATCAAGTGCATTTATTGTCAATCTAACCCTGTCACCCAAACACCTCTTTGGCTACAGTTAGTTCAGGGTTAGTCATGAGTTAGTCTAACCTCTAGCTAAGTTAGAGTATCCAAACAGGAGCAGTATAGGACATGCAAGTTGCTCAAAGCATACAATCAAATTCGTACGTGAAAGGATTTTTTTTTTCTTTTTGAAAACGGAACATGAAAGGAATTTTTTTTATAATGCTCTTGGCATGTCGCTAACATGTGATGAGTTAACCGACCTCAATAGACGGGGGGGGGGGGGGGGGGGGGGGGGGGGGGGGGGGGGGGGGGGGGGGGGGGGGGGGGGGGGGGGGGGGGGGGGGGGGGGGGGGGGGGGGGGGGGGGGGGGGGGGGGGGGGGGGGGGGGGGGGGGGGGGGGGGGGGGGGGGGGGGGGGGGGGGGGGGGGGGGGGGGGGGGGGGGGGGGGGGGGGGGGGGGGGGGGGGGGGGGGGGGGGGGGGGGGGGGGGGGGGGGGGGGGGGGGGGGGGGGGGGGGGGGGGGGGGGGGGGGGGGGGGGGGGGGGGGGGGGGGGGGGGGGGGGGGGGGGGGGGGGGGGGGGGGGGGGGGGGGGGGGGGGGGGGGGGGGGGGGGGGGGGGGGGGGGGGGGGGGGGGGGGGGGGGGGGGGGGGGGGGGGGGGGGGGGGGGGGGGGGGGGGGGGGGGGGGGGGGGGGGGGGGGGGGGGGGGGGGGGGGGGGGGGGGGGGGGGGGGGGGGGGGGGGGGGGGGGGGGGGGGGGGGGGGGGGGGGGGGGGGGGGGGGGGGGGGGGGGGGGGGGGGGGGGGGGGGGGGGGGGGGGGGGGGGGGGGGGGGGGGGGGGGGGGGGGGGGGGGGGGGGGGGGGGGGGGGGGGGGGGGGGGGGGGGGGGGGGGGGGGGGGGGGGGGGGGGGGGGGGGGGGGGGGGGGGGGGGGGGGGGGGGGGGGGGGGGGGGGGGGGGGGGGGGGGGGGGGGGGGGGGGGGGGGGGGGGGGGGGGGGGGGGGGGGGGGGGGGGGGGGGGGGGGGGGGGGGGGGGGGGGGGGGGGGGGGGGGGGGGGGGGGGGGGGGGGGGGGGGGGGGGGGGGGGGGGGGGGGGGGGGGGGGGGGGGGGGGGGGGGGGGGGGGGGGGGGGGGGGGGGGGGGGGGGGGGGGGGGGGGGGGGGGGGGGGGGGGGGGGGGGGGGGGGGGGGGGGGGGGGGGGGGGGGGGGGGGGGGGGGGGGGGGGGGGGGGGGGGGGGGGGGGGGGGGGGGGGGGGGGGGGGGGGGGGGGGGGGGGGGGGGGGGGGGGGGGGGGGGGGGGGGGGGGGGGGGGGGGGGGGGGGGGGGGGGGGGGGGGGGGGGGGGGGGGGGGGGGGGGGGGGGGGGGGGGGGGGGGGGGGGGGGGGGGGGGGGGGGGGGGGGGGGGGGGGGGGGGGGGGGGGGGGGGGGGGGGGGGGGGGGGGGGGGGGGGGGGGGGGGGGGGGGGGGGGGGGGGGGGGGGGGGGGGGGGGGGGGGGGGGGGGGGGGGGGGGGGGGGGGGGGGGGGGGGGGGGGGGGGGGGGGGGGGGGGGGGGGGGGGGGGGGGGGGGGGGGGGGGGGGGGGGGGGGGGGGGGGGGGGGGGGGGGGGGGGGGGGGGGGGGGGGGGGGGGGGGGGGGGGGGGGGGGGGGGGGGGGGGGGGGGGGGGGGGGGGGGGGGGGGGGGGGGGGGGGGGGGGGGGGGGGGGGGGGGGGGGGGGGGGGGGGGGGGGGGGGGGGGGGGGGGGGGGGGGGGGGGGGGGGGGGGGGGGGGGGGGGGGGGGGGGGGGGGGGGGGGGGGGGGGGGGGGGGGGGGGGGGGGGGGGGGGGGGGGGGGGGGGGGGGGGGGGGGGGGGGGGGGGGGGGGGGGGGGGGGGGGGGGGGGGGGGGGGGGGGGGGGGGGGGGGGGGGGGGGGGGGGGGGGGGGGGGGGGGGGGGGGGGGGGGGGGGGGGGGGGGGGGGGGGGGGGGGGGGGGGGGGGGGGGGGGGGGGGGGGGGGGGGGGGGGGGGGGGGGGGGGGGGGGGGGGGGGGGGGGGGGGGGGGGGGGGGGGGGGGGGGGGGGGGGGGGGGGGGGGGGGGGGGGGGGGGGGGGGGGGGGGGGGGGGGGGGGGGGGGGGGGGGGGGGGGGGGGGGGGGGGGGGGGGGGGGGGGGGGGGGGGGGGGGGGGGGGGGGGGGGGGGGGGGGGGGGGGGGGGGGGGGGGGGGGGGGGGGGGGGGGGGGGGGGGGGGGGGGGGGGGGGGGGGGGGGGGGGGGGGGGGGGGGGGGGGGGGGGGGGGGGGGGGGGGGGGGGGGGGGGGGGGGGGGGGGGGGGGGGGGGGGGGGGGGGGGGGGGGGGGGGGGGGGGGGGGGGGGGGGGGGGGGGGGGGGGGGGGGGGGGGGGGGGGGGGGGGGGGGGGGGGGGGGGGGGGGGGGGGGGGGGGGGGGGGGGGGGGGGGGGGGGGGGGGGGGGGGGGGGGGGGGGGGGGGGGGGGGGGGGGGGGGGGGGGGGGGGGGGGGGGGGGGGGGGGGGGGGGGGGGAATCCACCATTCTACGTCTGCAGAGCCCGGCCCCGCGCATACCTCAACCGCCGTTAGCCTTTCGGAACTAAGGAGTGAGGGGCTACGTGACCAGTTAGGCTCCTGAGTCGCGATGCTCAGGAGTCCCCCTTGACGCTCAAACAGCCTTCATACCTTGGCTCCGCTCAGGGAGGGACGTGCGATGAACCAGGCCCGACGGGCCTCGCTGGGTGGCGTGCGTCTGGGCGTGACCCAGGCGCAGCCCCCGTGCCCAGCCCCCTCGCGCGGCACTCCCGAGGGGAGGCGTTGCGATGAGGCAAGACACTGAGCTCTGGGCTCCCTGAGGTTGATGCGGCCGGGGACCACTCTCAGTTGTTTATCACCAGCGCGGAGCATAGCGCTTCCGTATGTGTACGGGCATAGCCGCTCCTCGGCAGTGTCGGGTGCACTAGAGCAGGAGTTGGAGGCGAGGAAGGTCGAGCTGGACGGCAAGGCGCGGATCCTCGCCGAGGACCGCGAGGCCTTCACGGAGATGGAGGTGAAGGCTCGCACCTTGCTGAGGTCGCTTTACGACAGCGGGCTGGAAAGCCCGCTGGCCAGCGCCAAGGACGGCCCCGCCAAGCTGCTCCCCTTCCTGATCCGTGCTCTTGAAGATGTCACCCTTGGCCATGGCCCTACGGCTGAGGCCGAGGCGCGTGTCCTGTCTTCTGCAGCGCTGACGTGGGTCCTTACCCACGTCTACCTTCGCGATCCCAACGTCGACCTCAACAGCCTGCTGGAGCCAGCGAGCGGCGAGCTCGCCGCTGCCGCTGCTGAGGCCCTGAAGGGTCATGCGGAGGCTCTGCTGGCGAAGTTCCGGGCCTTCAGCACCAAGCCGAAGCGAGGCGCTGCCGGTCTTGCGGCTTCACGAGGCGAACCCGCTCCGTGCAGCTCCGCCGCCAACAAATGACTCTGTTGTGGCTCCTGTCCTGCTTTCAGCTCCTGCAACATGCATCATGCCTCGGGGAGGCGTTTAAACTTGTGTTTGGTGTTGTGATAACAGTTATGGACTGTAATATTTGCTTTTGAATTCCTTGAGATTTGCGCTTTTCCTTCCTACTTGCTTATGTTCTACGCTGGCAGAGCCCGGCCCCGCGCATACCTCAGCCACCGTTAGCCCCGACCGGAAACTAGGACGGGACCAAGGAGTGAGGGGCTACGTGACAAGTTAGGCTCCTGAGTCACGATGGGGGGGGGGGGGGGGGGGGGGGGGGGGGGGGGGGGGGGGGGGGGGGGGGGGGGGGGGGGGGGGGGGGGGGGGGGGGGGGGGGGGGGGGGGGGGGGGGGGGGGGGGGGGGGGGGGGGGGGGGGGGGGGGGGGGGGGGGGGGGGGGGGGGGGGGGGGGGGGGGGGGGGGGGGGGGGGGGGGGGGGGGGGGGGGGGGGGGGGGGGGGGGGGGGGGGGGGGGGGGGGGGGGGGGGGGGGGGGGGGGGGGGGGGGGGGGGGGGGGGGGGGGGGGGGGGGGGGGGGGGGGGGGGGGGGGGGGGGGGGGGGGGGGGGGGGGGGGGGGGGGGGGGGGGGGGGGGGGGGGGGGGGGGGGGGGGGGGGGGGGGGGGGGGGGGGGGGGGGGGGGGGGGGGGGGGGGGGGGGGGGGGGGGGGGGGGGGGGGGGGGGGGGGGGGGGGGGGGGGGGGGGGGGGGGGGGGGGGGGGGGGGGGGGGGGGGGGGGGGGGGGGGGGGGGGGGGGGGGGGGGGGGGGGGGGGGGGGGGGGGGGGGGGGGGGGGGGGGGGGGGGGGGGGGGGGGGGGGGGGGGGGGGGGGGGGGGGGGGGGGGGGGGGGGGGGGGGGGGGGGGGGGGGGGGGGGGGGGGGGGGGGGGGGGGGGGGGGGGGGGGGGGGGGGGGGGGGGGGGGGGGGGGGGGGGGGGGGGGGGGGGGGGGGGGGGGGGGGGGGGGGGGGGGGGGGGGGGGGGGGGGGGGGGGGGGGGGGGGGGGGGGGGGGGGGGGGGGGGGGGGGGGGGGGGGGGGGGGGGGGGGGGGGGGGGGGGGGGGGGGGGGGGGGGGGGGGGGGGGGGGGGGGGGGGGGGGGGGGGGGGGGGGGGGGGGGGGGGGGGGGGGGGGGGGGGGGGGGGGGGGGGGGGGGGGGGGGGGGGGGGGGGGGGGGGGGGGGGGGGGGGGGGGGGGGGGGGGGGGGGGGGGGGGGGGGGGGGGGGGGGGGGGGGGGGGGGGGGGGGGGGGGGGGGGGGGGGGGGGGGGGGGGGGGGGGGGGGGGGGGGGGGGGGGGGGGGGGGGGGGGGGGGGGGGGGGGGGGGGGGGGGGGGGGGGGGGGGGGGGGGGGGGGGGGGGGGGGGGGGGGGGGGGGGGGGGGGGGGGGGGGGGGGGGGGGGGGGGGGGGGGGGGGGGGGGGGGGGGGGGGGGGGGGGGGGGGGGGGGGGGGGGGGGGGGGGGGGGGGGGGGGGGGGGGGGGGGGGGGGGGGGGGGGGGGGGGGGGGGGGGGGGGGGGGGGGGGGGGGGGGGGGGGGGGGGGGGGGGGGGGGGGGGGGGGGGGGGGGGGGGGGGGGGGGGGGGGGGGGGGGGGGGGGGGGGGGGGGGGGGGGGGGGGGGGGGGGGGGGGGGGGGGGGGGGGGGGGGGGGGGGGGGGGGGGGGGGGGGGGGGGGGGGGGGGGGGGGGGGGGGGGGGGGGGGGGGGGGGGGGGGGGGGGGGGGGGGGGGGGGGGGGGGGGGGGGGGGGGGGGGGGGGGGGGGGGGGGGGGGGGGGGGGGGGGGGGGGGGGGGGGGGGGGGGGGGGGGGGGGGGGGGGGGGGGGGGGGGGGGGGGGGGGGGGGGGGGGGGGGGGGGGGGGGGGGGGGGGGGGGGGGGGGGGGGGGGGGGGGGGGGGGGGGGGGGGGGGGGGGGGGGGGGGGGGGGGGGGGGGGGGGGGGGGGGGGGGGGGGGGGGGGGGGGGGGGGGGGGGGGGGGGGGGGGGGGGGGGGGGGGGGGGGGGGGGGGGGGGGGGGGGGGGGGGGGGGGGGGGGGGGGGGGGGGGGGGGGGGGGGGGGGGGGGGGGGGGGGGGGGGGGGGGGGGGGGGGGGGGGGGGGGGGGGGGGGGGGGGGGGGGGGGGGGGGGGGGGGGGGGGGGGGGGGGGGGGGGGGGGGGGGGGGGGGGGGGGGGGGGGGGGGGGGGGGGGGGGGGGGGGGGGGGGGGGGGGGGGGGGGGGGGGGGGGGGGGGGGGGGGGGGGGGGGGGGGGGGGGGGGGGGGGGGGGGGGGGGGGGGGGGGGGGGGGGGGGGGGGGGGGGGGGGGGGGGGGGGGGGGGGGGGGGGGGGGGGGGGGGGGGGGGGGGGGGGGGGGGGGGGGGGGGGGGGGGGGGGGGGGGGGGGGGGGGGGGGGGGGGGGGGGGGGGGGGGGGGGGGGGGGGGGGGGGGGGGGGGGGGGGGGGGGGGGGGGGGGGGGGGGGGGGGGGGGGGGGGGGGGGGGGGGGGGGGGGGGGGGGGGGGGGGGGGGGGGGGGGGGGGGGGGGGGGGGGGGGGGGGGGGGGGGGGGGGGGGGGGGGGGGGGGGGGGGGGGGGGGGGGGGGGGGGGGGGGGGGGGGGGGGGGGGGGGGGGGGGGGGGGGGGGGGGGGGGGGGGGGGGGGGGGGGGGGGGGGGGGGGGGGGGGGGGGGGGGGGGGGGGGGGGGGGGGGGGGGGGGGGGGGGGGGGGGGGGGGGGGGGGGGGGGGGGGGGGGGGGGGGGGGGGGGGGGGGGGGGGGGGGGGGGGGGGGGGGGGGGGGGGGGGGGGGGGGGGGGGGGGGGGGGGGGGGGGGGGGGGGGGGGGGGGGGGGGGGGGGGGGGGGGGGGGGGGGGGGGGGGGGGGGGGGGGGGGGGGGGGGGGGGGGGGGGGGGGGGGGGGGGGGGGGGGGGGGGGGGGGGGGGGGGGGGGGGGGGGGGGGGGGGGGGGGGGGGGGGGGGGGGGGGGGGGGGGGGGGGGGGGGGGGGGGGGGGGGGGGGGGGGGGGGGGGGGGGGGGGGGGGGGGGGGGGGGGGGGGGGGGGGGGGGGGGGGGGGGGGGGGGGGGGGGGGGGGGGGGGGGGGGGGGGGGGGGGGGGGGGGGGGGGGGGGGGGGGGGGGGGGGGGGGGGGGGGGGGGGGGGGGGGGGGGGGGGGGGGGGGGGGGGGGGGGGGGGGGGGGGGGGGGGGGGGGGGGGGGGGGGGGGGGGGGGGGGGGGGGGGGGGGGGGGGGGGGGGGGGGGGGGGGGGGGGGGGGGGGGGGGGGGGGGGGGGGGGGGGGGGGGGGGGGGGGGGGGGGGGGGGGGGGGGGGGGGGGGGGGGGGGGGGGGGGGGGGGGGGGGGGGGGGGGGGGGGGGGGGGGGGGGGGGGGGGGGGGGGGGGGGGGGGGGGGGGGGGGGGGGGGGGGGGGGGGGGGGGGGGGGGGGGGGGGGGGGGGGGGGGGGGGGGGGGGGGGGGGGGGGGGGGGGGGGGGGGGGGGGGGGGGGGGGGGGGGGGGGGGGGGGGGGGGGGGGGGGGGGGGGGGGGGGGGGGGGGGGGGGGGGGGGGGGGGGGGGGGGGGGGGGGGGGGGGGGGGGGGGGGGGGGGGGGGGGGGGGGGGGGGGGGGGGGGGGGGGGGGGGGGGGGGGGGGGGGGGGGGGGGGGGGGGGGGGGGGGGGGGGGGGGGGGGGGGGGGGGGGGGGGGGGGGGGGGGGGGGGGGGGGGGGGGGGGGGGGGGGGGGGGGGGGGGGGGGGGGGGGGGGGGGGGGGGGGGGGGGGGGGGGGGGGGGGGGGGGGGGGGGGGGGGGGGGGGGGGGGGGGGGGGGGGGGGGGGGGGGGGGGGGGGGGGGGGGGGGGGGGGGGGGGGGGGGGGGGGGGGGGGGGGGGGGGGGGGGGGGGGGGGGGGGGGGGGGGGGGGGGGGGGGGGGGGGGGGGGGGGGGGGGGGGGGGGGGGGGGGGGGGGGGGGGGGGGGGGGGGGGGGGGGGGGGGGGGGGGGGGGGGGGGGGGGGGGGGGGGGGGGGGGGGGGGGGGGGGGGGGGGGGGGGGGGGGGGGGGGGGGGGGGGGGGGGGGGGGGGGGGGGGGGGGGGGGGGGGGGGGGGGGGGGGGGGGGGGGGGGGGGGGGGGGGGGGGGGGGGGGGGGGGGGGGGGGGGGGGGGGGGGGGGGGGGGGGGGGGGGGGGGGGGGGGGGGGGGGGGGGGGGGGGGGGGGGGGGGGGGGGGGGGGGGGGGGGGGGGGGGGGGGGGGGGGGGGGGGGGGGGGGGGGGGGGGGGGGGGGGGGGGGGGGGGGGGGGGGGGGGGGGGGGGGGGGGGGGGGGGGGGGGGGGGGGGGGGGGGGGGGGGGGGGGGGGGGGGGGGGGGGGGGGGGGGGGGGGGGGGGGGGGGGGGGGGGGGGGGGGGGGGGGGGGGGGGGGGGGGGGGGGGGGGGGGGGGGGGGGGGGGGGGGGGGGGGGGGGGGGGGGGGGGGGGGGGGGGGGGGGGGGGGGGGGGGGGGGGGGGGGGGGGGGGGGGGGGGGGGGGGGGGGGGGGGGGGGGGGGGGGGGGGGGGGGGGGGGGGGGGGGGGGGGGGGGGGGGGGGGGGGGGGGGGGGGGGGGGGGGGGGGGGGGGGGGGGGGGGGGGGGGGGGGGGGGGGGGGGGGGGGGGGGGGGGGGGGGGGGGGGGGGGGGGGGGGGGGGGGGGGGGGGGGGGGGGGGGGGGGGGGGGGGGGGGGGGGGGGGGGGGGGGGGGGGGGGGGGGGGGGGGGGGGGGGGGGGGGGGGGGGGGGGGGGGGGGGGGGGGGGGGGGGGGGGGGGGGGGGGGGGGGGGGGGGGGGGGGGGGGGGGGGGGGGGGGGGGGGGGGGGGGGGGGGGGGGGGGGGGGGGGGGGGGGGGGGGGGGGGGGGGGGGGGGGGGGGGGGGGGGGGGGGGGGGGGGGGGGGGGGGTGTTTCCTTTGAAGACTGTGCTTCTTCCAGACGGTTAGGCGTCAAGGTCTAGAGCATCCAAGAGGAATTGTGGATCGCCGAGTGACCGAGTTTGTGAAGGTTCGAAAGTCACCTGAAGACTTACCACGAGTGATTGGGCGAGGTCTGTGTGACCTTAGCTCAAGGAGAATACGGTGAGGACTGTGTGTCCGGGACTGGGTGTCCTGGAGTTTAAATACTCAGCCGCTCCAACCAGATGTACAACTGAGACATCAGTTGGAACTGGTCTACCAAATCATTGTCTTCACCGAGCTTCTTGGTTCTATTTCCTCAACCCTTTCATTTTTCAGTCATATTCTTCAGTGATAGAGACGAAGTTCTTCTGGTCTTTGAGGAATTTGTTCTGACTGAGGAGTTAGGAATTCACCAGTGTGAATTGCCTACACAGTTAGGAACACGATAGCCCTGAGAATTTTGATAGTCAAAATTCCGACCATTGCTGTGCTACGCGCCAGCTGTCCCAAAATATCTACCCACCTAACGGTCATATCATACAAGGGCATTTATGTCTTATCATGTCGGACTGCTCCCTAGGCTATAAATAGCCGCCCCCTATAACCACTAGCTGGTTGGCTGCTCCAAGAGAAACTGACACTTGTCATTTGAGAGCAACCCATCCTCCGAGGACTTTGAGCGAAAATCATCAAGTGAGGAAAACCCAAAAACCCAACACCTACAAACCCAAAGTGATTGAGCATCACTGAAGAGATTGATCCTGCGTGGATCCGATGCTTGTTTCCTTTGAAGACTGTGCTTCTTCCAGACGGTTAGGCGTCAAGGTCTAGGGGGGGGGGGGGGGGGGGGGGGGGGGGGGGGGGGGGGGGGGGGGGGAAGGTTTGGAAGTCGCCTGAAGACTTACCACGAGTGATTGGACGAGGTCTGTATGACCTTAGTTCAAGGAGAATACGGTGAGGACTTGGTGTCCTGAGCTGCGTGCTCAGTGACTGGGTGTCCGGGACTATGTGTCCTCAAGTTTAAATACTCAGCCGCTCCAACCAGACGTACAACTGAGACAGCAGTTGGAACTGGTCTACCAAATCATTGTCTTCACCAACCTTACTGGTTCTATTTCCTCAACTCTTTCATTTCCTCATTATTGTGTTGAGTGATTGTTCATATCTGTGTTTGAATACTTTGACTGAAGACATTCTCAATTTCCTCAATTCAATTTCTCCAGTCTGTTTGTCTTCATCTTGTGTTATCCTGTGATTATGCTTTCTGTACTCTGTGTTTGTCTTCATTTCATCATGATGACTATGTTTGTATTCTATTATGCTTACTTCTGAGTACTTATTCCGCTGCAAGTAGTTCTTCGCTAAGGAATTTCCTCACCGGCAAATTCCTGAGTGAAGAATTCATAAAAATCGCCTATTCACCCCCCTCTAGTCGATATAGCGCACTTTCAATTGGTATCAGAGCAAGGTACTCCCTTGTTCTGCGTGATTTTGGTTTAACCACCTGGAGTTCTAGTTATGTCGACCGCAAGTATGATCAAGGTCTCCGCTGGGTGTCCTACCTTCGATGGCACGGACTACCCCTACTGGAAGAATAAGATGCGAATGCATCTTGAAGCAATTGACAACGGTCTCTGGTACATTGTGGAAAATGGTGTTCCCTCAGTCACACCTTCCCTGAATGCTGCTGATGTGAAGAGATTCAAGCAACTCGATTCTCAAGCGAAGAATATCATATGTGTTCATCAAAGTAAAGGGCAGTATGGTAGAGTGAGTGCTTTGGAAACTGCTAAGCTTATCTGGGATAGGCTCTCCAAAGTAAATGAAGGAGTCTCAACTCAACGTGACTCTCGTGTTGACGTTCTTCTCAATCTCTTCAATCGCTTCGTGATTTTGGTGTATTGAAGACTTATAGGTTAAGGGTCTAATGCGTTTGTGAGTGTACACAGGTCTATAAGTCTATGAGGAGTTTGATATTTACAGAGAAAGTCGACCCCTAAAAATGAATATCTTCGACTGAAGATTTTGGTATTCCTGAAGACTTTCATGAAGACTTTGAAAGTGAACAAATTGGTGTGTCCGTGAAGACTTGATATTCATGCGAGGAATATGAAGCTTGAAGACTTTTGTTTTCATAGTTTTGTTTTTCTCTTTCTTGAGTCATAGGAAACACCGTACTGTTAAAGGGGGTCAAGGAAATACTTAGGAAAATTTTCCATGTGATGCTCAACTCAAAATCCTATTCCCTTCGAGTAAAGCCATTGGAAATCTCATACAGTTCAGTCAATTTCTTTAGTGACAGAGACAAAGTTCTTCTAGTCGCTAAGGAATTTGTTCTGACTGAGGAGTTAGGAATTCGCCAGTGCGGATTGCCTACACAATGAGGAACATGATAGCCCTGAGGAATTTGAGAGTCAAATTTCCGACCGTTGCTGTGCTGCGCGCCAGCTGTCTCAAAATATCTTATCCAGCTAACAGCCATATCAGACAAGGGCATTTATGCCTTATCATGTCGGGCTGCTCCCTAGGCTATAAATAGCCACCCCCTACAACCACTAGCTGGTTGGCTGCTCCGAGAGAAACTCACACTTGTCATTTGAGAGCATCCCATCCTCCGAGGACTTTGAGCGAAAATCATCGAGTGAGGAAAAACCCAAACCCAAATACCTACAAACCCAAAGTGATTGAGCATCACTGAAGAGATTGATCCTGCATGGATCCGACGCTTGTTACCTTTGAAGACTGTGTTTCTTCCAAACGGTTAGGCGTCATGGTCTAGAGCATCCAAGAGGAATTGTGGATCGCCGAGT
>JAAAWM010010179.1:0-35206 GCA_036873465.1 Thinopyrum obtusiflorum
TTCGTTGGGAGAGAAGAACAGTGGCAGATGCGAGTGTTGGCTTTCTTGAAGATGGTGAGGGAGAAGGGGATTCAGCGAAGAGTGAAATGATGGTTGCTTCGTCCGTCAAACTTAGACTGCGGGGAGGTGGGTTTTTGTGATACGACGGCTCGTTACTGCCGCGCTACGACCGGGGTGACTCTCCGCCTGCATACTGCCTTCTAATTTGGTGGATGGCATTTGGGCCCGCGCACGGCATGGCCCGCATGTCGCTGAACAAAAGTAAAATGACATTCAGTAGAGGGAGACATTTCGATGACCTAGGAGGAGCCAGAAGCGGTAGTGTATCCACTGTACTAGTAGTAATTGTTTTTCTGGTAGCTGTAGAGTGTCTCCACTGTACTAGTAGTAATTGTTTCTCTGGGCCCAAGACAAAACAGCCCATCCACCCTCGTAAATAATAAAATCAATTCAAAAGCCCATATATTTACTTAATGAGAGGCGCTACCCACACCCAGCACACCGCCCCCCAAAAAAACCTGGGTGCTCTTCTTCCTCCTCACTCCCACCCACCTCTTGTTAGCTCCCCCAAATTCCTCACCTCACTCCTACAGAAAACCCCAGCTCCCCTTCTTCCTCACTACTACAGAAAAACCTCAGCTCCCCTTCTTCTTCACTCGCACTACAACTAGGCTCGTCATTCGTTACTCTACTCAAATCCGTGAGCGCGACACGACGCCCTCGAGGAAAATGGAGTCGGCTGACCCCAGCGCCAAGAAGATGAGGCTCCCGCCAGCGGAGACACCTGTTGTAGATCCCGCAACCGGCAGCGCGGGGAGAAGCGGCGACCCCGCCCCCACCGGGTCCCAGGAACCCGTAGAATCTCGGGTGGACCGCATCAGCGATCTCCCGGACGCGGGGGGGGGGGGGGGGGGGGGGGGGGGGGGGGGGGGGGGGGGGGGGGGGGGGGGGGGGGGGGGGGGGGGGGGGGGGGGGGGGGGGGGGGGGGGGGGGGGGGGGGGGGGGGGGGGGGGGGGGGGGGGGGGGGGGGGGGGGGGGGGGGGGGGGGGGGGGGGGGGGGGGGGGGGGGGGGGGGGGGGGGGGGGGGGGGGGGGGGGGGGGGGGGGGGGGGGGGGGGGGGGGGGGGGGGGGGGGGGGGGGGGGGGGGGGGGGGGGGGGGGGGGGGGGGGGGGGGGGGGGGGGGGGGGGGGGGGGGGGGGGGGGGGGGGGGGGGGGGGGGGGGGGGGGGGGGGGGGGGGGGGGGGGGGGGGGGGGGGGGGGGGGGGGGGGGGGGGGGGGGGGGGGGGGGGGGGGGGGGGGGGGGGGGGGGGGGGGGGGGGGGGGGGGGGGGGGGGGGGGGGGGGGGGGGGGGGGGGGGGGGGGGGGGGGGGGGGGGGGGGGGGGGGGGGGGGGGGGGGGGGGGGGGGGGGGGGGGGGGGGGGGGGGGGGGGGGGGGGGGGGGGGGGGGGGGGGGGGGGGGGGGGGGGGGGGGGGGGGGGGGGGGGGGGGGGGGGGGGGGGGGGGGGGGGGGGGGGGGGGGGGGGGGGGGGGGGGGGGGGGGGGGGGGGGGGGGGGGGGGGGGGGGGGGGGGGGGGGGGGGGGGGGGGGGGGGGGGGGGGGGGGGGGGGGGGGGGGGGGGGGGGGGGGGGGGGGGGGGGGGGGGGGGGGGGGGGGGGGGGGGGGGGGGGGGGGGGGGGGGGGGGGGGGGGGGGGGGGGGGGGGGGGGGGGGGGGGGGGGGGGGGGGGGGGGGGGGGGGGGGGGGGGGGGGGGGGGGGGGGGGGGGGGGGGGGGGGGGGGGGGGGGGGGGGGGGGGGGGGGGGGGGGGGGGGGGGGGGGGGGGGGGGGGGGGGGGGGGGGGGGGGGGGGGGGGGGGGGGGGGGGGGGGGGGGGGGGGGGGGGGGGGGGGGGGGGGGGGGGGGGGGGGGGGGGGGGGGGGGGGGGGGGGGGGGGGGGGGGGGGGGGGGGGGGGGGGGGGGGGGGGGGGGGGGGGGGGGGGGGGGGGGGGGGGGGGGGGGGGGGGGGGGGGGGGGGGGGGGGGGGGGGGGGGGGGGGGGGGGGGGGGGGGGGGGGGGGGGGGGGGGGGGGGGGGGGGGGGGGGGGGGGGGGGGGGGGGGGGGGGGGGGGGGGGGGGGGGGGGGGGGGGGGGGGGGGGGGGGGGGGGGGGGGGGGGGGGGGGGGGGGGGGGGGGGGGGGGGGGGGGGGGGGGGGGGGGGGGGGGGGGGGGGGGGGGGGGGGGGGGGGGGGGGGGGGGGGGGGGGGGGGGGGGGGGGGGGGGGGGGGGGGGGGGGGGGGGGGGGGGGGGGGGGGGGGGGGGGGGGGGGGGGGGGGGGGGGGGGGGGGGGGGGGGGGGGGGGGGGGGGGGGGGGGGGGGGGGGGGGGGGGGGGGGGGGGGGGGGGGGGGGGGGGGGGGGGGGGGGGGGGGGGGGGGGGGGGGGGGGGGGGGGGGGGGGGGGGGGGGGGGGGGGGGGGGGGGGGGGGGGGGGGGGGGGGGGGGGGGGGGGGGGGGGGGGGGGGGGGGGGGGGGGGGGGGGGGGGGGGGGGGGGGGGGGGGGGGGGGGGGGGGGGGGGGGGGGGGGGGGGGGGGGGGGGGGGGGGGGGGGGGGGGGGGGGGGGGGGGGGGGGGGGGGGGGGGGGGGGGGGGGGGGGGGGGGGGGGGGGGGGGGGGGGGGGGGGGGGGGGGGGGGGGGGGGGGGGGGGGGGGGGGGGGGGGGGGGGGGGGGGGGGGGGGGGGGGGGGGGGGGGGGGGGGGGGGGGGGGGGGGGGGGGGGGGGGGGGGGGGGGGGGGGGGGGGGGGGGGGGGGGGGGGGGGGGGGGGGGGGGGGGGGGGGGGGGGGGGGGGGGGGGGGGGGGGGGGGGGGGGGGGGGGGGGGGGGGGGGGGGGGGGGGGGGGGGGGGGGGGGGGGGGGGGGGGGGGGGGGGGGGGGGGGGGGGGGGGGGGGGGGGGGGGGGGGGGGGGGGGGGGGGGGGGGGGGGGGGGGGGGGGGGGGGGGGGGGGGGGGGGGGGGGGGGGGGGGGGGGGGGGGGGGGGGGGGGGGGGGGGGGGGGGGGGGGGGGGGGGGGGGGGGGGGGGGGGGGGGGGGGGGGGGGGGGGGGGGGGGGGGGGGGGGGGGGGGGGGGGGGGGGGGGGGGGGGGGGGGGGGGGGGGGGGGGGGGGGGGGGGGGGGGGGGGGGGGGGGGGGGGGGGGGGGGGGGGGGGGGGGGGGGGGGGGGGGGGGGGGGGGGGGGGGGGGGGGGGGGGGGGGGGGGGGGGGGGGGGGGGGGGGGGGGGGGGGGGGGGGGGGGGGGGGGGGGGGGGGGGGGGGGGGGGGGGGGGGGGGGGGGGGGGGGGGGGGGGGGGGGGGGGGGGGGGGGGGGGGGGGGGGGGGGGGGGGGGGGGGGGGGGGGGGGGGGGGGGGGGGGGGGGGGGGGGGGGGGGGGGGGGGGGGGGGGGGGGGGGGGGGGGGGGGGGGGGGGGGGGGGGGGGGGGGGGGGGGGGGGGGGGGGGGGGGGGGGGGGGGGGGGGGGGGGGGGGGGGGGGGGGGGGGGGGGGGGGGGGGGGGGGGGGGGGGGGGGGGGGGGGGGGGGGGGGGGGGGGGGGGGGGGGGGGGGGGGGGGGGGGGGGGGGGGGGGGGGGGGGGGGGGGGGGGGGGGGGGGGGGGGGGGGGGGGGGGGGGGGGGGGGGGGGGGGGGGGGGGGGGGGGGGGGGGGGGGGGGGGGGGGGGGGGGGGGGGGGGGGGGGGGGGGGGGGGGGGGGGGGGGGGGGGGGGGGGGGGGGGGGGGGGGGGGGGGGGGGGGGGGGGGGGGGGGGGGGGGGGGGGGGGGGGGGGGGGGGGGGGGGGGGGGGGGGGGGGGGGGGGGGGGGGGGGGGGGGGGGGGGGGGGGGGGGGGGGGGGGGGGGGGGGGGGGGGGGGACATGCATTAAAATTAATAAACATTGAGTGCAAGCATGAGTAGGATATAATCCACATGAACATAAATATCATGAAGGCTATGTTGATTTTGTTTCAACTACATGTGTGAACATGTGCCAAGTCAAGTCACTTGAATCATTCAAAGGAGGATACCACCTCATCATACCACATCACAACCATTTTAATAGCATGTTGGCATGCAAGGTAAACCATTATAAATTCCTAGCAAATTAAGCATGGCATAAGCAACTATAATCTCCAATTGTCATTGCAAACTTGTTTATTCATAATAGGCTGAATCGGGAACGATGAACCAATCATATTTACAAAAACAAGAGAGGTCGAGTTCATACCAGCTTTTCTCACCTCAATCAGTCCATCATATATCGTCATTATTGCCTTTCACTTGCACGACCGAACAATGTGAATAATAATAATAGTGCACGTGCATGGGACTAAGCTGGAATCTGCAGGCATCTGACATATAGGAGAAGACAAGACAATATGGGCTCTTGGTTAAATAAAACAATAATGCATATAAGAGCCACTTCAACATTTTCATTATGGTCTTCTCCTCTGGACCCCCAAGGAAAAGATTTATGGGAGTGGATGCACAAGCAGTATTCCTGCATAGTACAAGTGTAGGCTAGAAAAAGACTGGGAAGCGACCAACTAGAGAGCGACAACAGTCATGAGGGGGGGGGGGGGGGGGGGGGGGGGGGGGGGGGGGGGGGGGGGGGGGGGGGGGGGGGGGGGGGGGGGGGGGGGGGGGGGGGGGGGGGGGGGGGGGGGGGGGGGGGGGGGGGGGGGGGGGGGGGGGGGGGGGGGGGGGGGGGGGGGGGGGGGGGGGGGGGGGGGGGGGGGGGGGGGGGGGGGGGGGGGGGGGGGGGGGGGGGGGGGGGGGGGGGGGGGGGGGGGGGGGGGGGGGGGGGGGGGGGGGGGGGGGGGGGGGGGGGGGGGGGGGGGGGGGGGGGGGGGGGGGGGGGGGGGGGGGGGGGGGGGGGGGGGGGGGGGGGGGGGGGGGGGGGGGGGGGGGGGGGGGGGGGGGGGGGGGGGGGGGGGGGGGGGGGGGGGGGGGGGGGGGGGGGGGGGGGGGGGGGGGGGGGGGGGGGGGGGGGGGGGGGGGGGGGGGGGGGGGGGGGGGGGGGGGGGGGGGGGGGGGGGGGGGGGGGGGGGGGGGGGGGGGGGGGGGGGGGGGGGGGGGGGGGGGGGGGGGGGGGGGGGGGGGGGGGGGGGGGGGGGGGGGGCATTTATGTTCACACACACTCATTGCTAGATGTCGGTGCTCATACTCTTTCACAGTAATATCAATGCTAGTTTATTTTCTTTTTCTTGCTTTCTTCTTGTGTGTTTAATAAACCTTAAGAAAAAAAATTAGTGTAGCTTTTAGTTAGTTTACTTTTCTTGCTGTAGTAGTAATAATTAAAAAGAAAACCCAAAAAGATTTCTCGTTCTTTTTTTGCTTGTTGGGAGCTTTCCCGTGTAAATAGTTTTATTTCTTTTTTTTGGGTCGATAGGAGAAGACCATAATGAAATTGTTGAAGTGGCTCTCATATGCATTATTGTTGATTTAACCAAGAGCCCATATTGCCTTGTCTTCTCCTGCTTATTGAATGCTCGCAGATTCCAGCTTAGTCCAATGCACGTGCACTCTTATTATTTTCACATCGTTCGGTTGTGCAAGTGAAAGGCAATTATGACGATATACGATGGACTGACTAAGATGAGAGAAGCTGGTATGAACTCGACCTCTCTTGTTTTTGTAAATATGATTAGTTCATCGTTCCCGATTCAGCCTATTATGAATAAACATGTTTTCAATGACAATTAGAGATCATAGTTGCTTGTGCCATGCTTGATTAGCTATGAGTTATAATGGTTTACCTTGTGTGCCAACATGCTATTAAAATGGTTGTGATGTGGTATAGTGGGGTGGTATCCTCCTTAGAATGATTTAAGTGACTCGACTTGGCACATGTTCACACATGTAGTTGAAACAAATCAACATAGCCTTCACGATATTTATGTTCATGGTGGATTATATCCTACTCATGCTTGCACTCAATGTTCATTAATTTTAATGCATGTTCATGACTGTTGTCGCTCTCTAGTTGGTTGCTTCCCAGTCTTTTGCTAGCCTTCACTTGTACTAAGCGGGAATACTGCCTGTGCATCCAATCCCTTAAACCCCAAAGTTATTCCATATGAGTCCACTATACCTTCCTATATGCGGTATCTACTGCCGTTCCAAGTAAATTTGTATGTGCCAAACTCTAAACCTTCAAATGAAATTCTGTTTTGTATGCTCGAATAGCTCATGTATCAACTAGGGCTGTCCGTATCTTCCATGCTAGGCGGGTTATTCTCAAGAGGAGTGGACTCCGCTCCTCACTCACGAGAAAATGGCTGGTCACCGGGATGCCCAGTCCCATGCTTTATGCAAATTAAATCAAAATAATTGCAAACAAAACTCCCCCGGGGTTGTTGCTAGTTGGAGGCACTCGTTGTTTCGAGCAAGCCATGGATTGATGCTTGTTGGTGGAGGGGGAGTATAAACTTTACCACTCTATTTGGGAACCGCCTATAATGTTTGTAGCATGGAAGATATCGCCATCTCTTGGTTGTTATGTTGACAATGAAAGTATGCCGCTCAAAATATTATTTATCTCTGCTTTAAAACCGAGCTCTGGCACCTCTACAAATCCCTGCTTCCCTCTGGGAAGGACCTATCTATTTACTTTCATGTTGAGTCATCACCCTCTTATTAAAAAGCACCATCTGGAGAGCACCGCTGTCATTTGCATTCATTACTGTTAATTTATATTGGGTATGATTGGATCTCTTTTACCATGAATTACAATGTCTAGCCAATCCTTGATCTTTAAAGGTGCTCTGCATTTATGTTTTGCGGTCTCAGAAAGGGCTAGCGAGATACCATCCTGTTATATCATATCATGATTGTTTTGAGAAAGTGTTGTCATCCGAGATTTATTATTATTGCTCGTTAGTTGATTATGCCATTGACATGAGTAAACATGAGACCTAAGAGTTATTGTGAATGTGGTTAGTCATAATCTTTGCTGAAAACTTGAATGCTGGCTTTACATATTTACAACAACAAGAGCAAACAGAGTTTGTATAAGTTTTTCTTTATCACTTTTAGTTTATCAACTGAATTGCTTGAGGACAAGCAAAGGTTTAAGCTTGGGGGAGTTGATACGTCTCCGTCGTATCTACTTTTCCAAACACTTTTGCCCTTGTTTTGGACTCTAACTTGCATGATTTGAATGGAACTAACCCGGACTGACGCTGTTTTCAGCAGACTTTCTATGGTGTTATTTATGTGCAGAAACAAAAGTTCTCGGAATGACCTGAAACTCCACGGAACTTATTTTTGGAAAATATTAAAAATACTGGAAGAAGAATCCATGTAAGGGGGCCCACACCCTGTCCATGTGGGTGGGGGCGCGCCTGCGCACCTGGGCATGCCCCCCTGCCTCGTGGGCCCCCTGATGATCCACCGACCTCAACTCCAACTCCATATATTCACTTTCGGGGAGAAAAAAATCAGAGAGAAGGATTCATTGCGTTTTACGATACGGAGCCCCTGCCAAGCCGTAAAACCTCTCGGGAGGGCTGATCTGGAGTCCGTTCGGGGCTCCGGAGAGGGGAATCCGTCGCCGTCGTCATCATCAACCATCCTCCATCACCAATTTCATGATGCTCACCACCATGCGTGAGTAATTCCATCATAGGCTTGCTGGACGGTAATGGGTTGGATTAGATCTATCATGTAATCAAGTTAGTTTTGTTAGGGTTTGATCCCTAGTATCCACTATGTTCTGAGATTGGTGTTGCTATGACTTTGCTATGCTTAATGCTTGTCACTAGGGCCCGAGTGCCATGATTTCAGATATGAACCTATTATGTTTTCATGAATATATGTGAGTTCTTGATCCTATCTTGCAAGTCTATAGTCACCTACTATGTGTTATGATCCGGCAACCCCGAAGTGACAATAATTGAAAAAGAAGAAAAATTGCTGCCCACTGCTTATTTAGATTATAAGAGTATGGTAGCGCATGACTTTATTGTTAAGAATAGGGAATGAGCGCTTAAATACAAATTGTTCTTTGATAAACATCACCCTGAGACTATTACCTTGCCTGCTCCCTCCTTGTTTAATTTGTCTGCAGGTCTGTACCTCGTTCCGTTGGCAGCCATTCACGCCTACCGGAACCCTACACCAGCCACGGAGCCGGAACCACAGTTTGAACCTCCACGACAGTCCAATTACCAGTGGGATCCGGAGATGATTTCCAACCAGTGGTAGTCAGAGTCTTCTTCATCTCAGTACGACCCCGGCTACAACTATGGATATCCGCCGGGGGGGGGGGGGGGGGGGGGGGGGGGGGGGGGGGGGGGGGGGGGGGGGGGGGGGGGGGGGGGGGGGGGGGGGGGGGGGGGGGGGGGGGGGGGGGGGGGGGGGGGGGGGGGGGGGGGGGGGGGGGGGGGGGGGGGGGGGGGGGGGGGGGGGGGGGGGGGGGGGGGGGGGGGGGGGGGGGGGGGGGGGGGGGGGGGGGGGGGGGGGGGGGGGGGGGGGGGGGGGGGGGGGGGGGGGGGGGGGGGGGGGGGGGGGGGGGGGGGGGGGGGGGGGGGGGGGGGGGGGGGGGGGGGGGGGGGGGGGGGGGGGGGGGGGGGGGGGGGGGGGGGGGGGGGGGGGGGGGGGGGGGGGGGGGGGGGGGGGGGGGGGGGGGGGGGGGGGGGGGGGGGGGGGGGGGGGGGGGGGGGGGGGGGGGGGGGGGGGGGGGGGGGGGGGGGGGGGGGGGGGGGGGGGGGGGGGGGGGGGGGGGGGGGGGGGGGGGGGGGGGGGGGGGGGGGGGGGGGGGGGGGGGGGGGGGGGGGGGGGGGGGGGGGGGGGGGGGGGGGGGGGGGGGGGGGGGGGGGGGGGGGGGGGGGGGGGGGGGGGGGGGGGGGGGGGGGGGGGGGGGGGGGGGGGGGGGGGGGGGGGGGGGGGGGGGGGGGGGGGGGGGGGGGGGGGGGGGGGGGGGGGGGGGGGGGGGGGGGGGGGGGGGGGGGGGGGGGGGGGGGGGGGGGGGGGGGGGGGGGGGGGGGGGGGGGGGGGGGGGGGGGGGGGGGGGGGGGGGGGGGGGGGGGGGGGGGGGGGGGGGGGGGGGGGGGGGGGGGGGGGGGGGGGGGGGGGGGGGGGGGGGGGGGGGGGGGGGGGGGGGGGGGGGGGGGGGGGGGGGGGGGGGGGGGGGGGGGGGGGGGGGGGGGGGGGGGGGGGGGGGGGGCAGAGTAACGAATGACGAGCCTAGTTGTAGTGCGAGTGAAGAATAAGGGGAGCTGGGGTTTTTCTGTAGTAGTGAGGAAGAAGGGGAGCTGGGGTTTTCTCTAGGAGTGAGGTGAGGAATTTGGGGGTACGAGTGGAGCGAGCTGACGTGAGGTGGGTGGGAGTGAGGAGGAAGAAGAACACCTAGGTTTTTTTGGGGGGCGGTGTGCTGGGTGTGGGTAGCGCCTCTCATTCAGTAAATATATGGACTTTTGAATTGATTTTACTATTTACTAGGGTGGATGGGCTGTTTTGTCTTGGGCCCAGAGAAACAATTACTACTAGTACAGTGGAGACACTCTACAACTACCCAGAAAAACAATTACTACTAGTACAGTGGATACAATACCGCTTCTGGCTCCTCCTAGGTCATCGAAACGTCTCCCTCTACTGAATGCCGTTATACTTTTGTTCACCGACATGCGGGCCATGCAGCGCGTGGGCCCAAATGCCATCCACCAAATTAGAAGGCAGTATGCAGGCGGAGAGTCACCCCGGTCGTAGCGCGGCAATAACGAGCCATCGTATCACAAAACCCCACCTCCCCGCAGTCTAAGTTTGACGGACGAAGCAACCATCATTTCACTCTTCGCTGAATCCCCTTCTTCCTCACCGTCTTCAAGAAAGGCAACACTCGCATCTGCCACTGTTCTTCTCTCCCAACGAAGGGAACGTAAGCGGATCCGTGATGTTGGTATATTTTCGTTCAGAGAAAAAAAAAGAACTTTTGCAAAGCAGTAACCGATCCTCGCTCTCTTTTTTGTTTCATTGTCATTGCGATTGTGTTTTCCTTTCAGTGGTCTCCTAGTATTCGTCAGTTTCATGATGGACCTAGGAGAACCAGGCAAAGATCTGCCGATATTGGAGCAGACGCGGGAGGCTGATCCCCATGAGACAGAGAGCTCCAAGAAGATGGAGGCAGCCACCGAGTCGACCCCAGATACGCTCACGGCCACTACTGAGATGGTCAACGCCCCGTTTGAGGGGGGGGGGGGGGGGGGGGGGGGGGGGGGGGGGGGGGGGGGGGGGGGGGGGGGGGGGGGGGGGGGGGGGGGGGGGGGGGGGGGGGGGGGGGGGGGGGGGGGGGGGGGGGGGGGGGGGGGGGGGGGGGGGGGGGGGGGGGGGGGGGGGGGGGGGGGGGGGGGGGGGGGGGGGGGGGGGGGGGGGGATAACTTGTGTTTCTTATGCTGGAAAGTAATTCAGAATTTGTTTCTGTTTCAACTAGAGCCCTGATGCAGACAATGATTGTGTGGTTGTACATGTCACTCGCTATGAGGCGGATGACCTGAATATATGCACTGGGAAAACAGAGTTTTTAGGCTGTTGGATCCTGGAAGCCATTTGCGCTTATACCAATGAAGAGTTGTATTCCAGCCTCACTATTGTCAGGCGTGTTGTCCAGGGTGTACTGAAGCACAAGAAGTTCAAAGCTACTCCTTTGTTTGTGAGGCATACTGTTCTTGTCAAGCTTACGCAGGAAGATGATGTGGCATGCCTCCACAAACAAGTTTATGAGTGGCAAGGCCACAAGGTTTTCTTCATGAAGGTTCACAGGATTGAGCTGCTGTCGGACGTCCTCGGTGATGTTCATGGCAAGGTCCGTCTTGTGTCCAGCCCAAATTAGATATAGGCATGAAATACTTGCCCCAGCTAGTGTTTAATAGTAGTTTGGATTCTGTCTAATTATCCGAACCTTGCCTGTTATCGAGCCCTCTGGGGCTAGTACTCTGTTTGAATCCGTCTATGGGAACTGCTGCTACTTTTGTGTGCCCGTGAATCATCGTAATTGTTGCCGAAACAGATGCGTCCTCACTAGTTTTATCATACGAGCAGTGTGTGTTTTGATGAAATAGAGTACTCGTTCGAGAACTGTGCGCCGACGTATACATAAGTACTTGTAAACACTGTTGGTGCTACCCCACTTGTAAGCAGTTGTGCAAAACACGGCACATTGGCCCAGCTCGCTTCAACACTCGGCTATCGACCAGCTAACAATCAACAATCTGCTGTCTGACATATAGGCAACTATGTATCTTGTTACAGTGGTTCATGCAGTTAACTGAGGCCACAATGTAAATTCCAAACGTTCACACGCTAGTCCAGCGTTCATGTGGAACACTCACATTAAACTCGGCTTCATAAAAAACTTGAAAAGCATAAGTTAAGCAATTTTATACATCTCAATGATTCATAGAACATAACAAACATATACTAGTTAATTGCAAAAGACAAAGTTGTGAGAAGGTTTACAAATCAGGAAAAAACAAGCAAGGCTTCTCTGAGCAAAGGGCCTCCCGGCAGGCTTAAATTTCCTGGAGTTCACTATGGTTTTTTCTTGTTGCCACCATCCAGGGTTAGGTTCTCTCATTCCAGAATAACCAATTATAATTGTGTTCTCAGCTGGAATGCTGAACTGAACCATGCAGTGTACTGACCAGCTGAAAGTCTTGCGCATTCCACTAAATTTAAGCGCCGCTATTTGCAGAAATAAGCAGACCACAATGGGGGGGGGGGGGGGGGGGGGGGGGGGGGGGGGGGGGGGGGGGGGGGGGGGGGGGGGGGGGGGGGGGGGGGGGGGGGGGGGGGGGGGGGGGGGGGGGGGGGGGGGGGGGGGGGGGGGGGGGGGGGGGGGGGGGGGGGGGGGGGGGGGGGGGGGGGGGGGGGGGGGGGGGGGGGGGGGGGGGGGGGGGGGGGGGGGGGGGGGGGGGGGGGGGGGGGGGGGGGGGGGGGGGGGGGGGGGGGGGGGGGGGGGGGGGGGGGGGGGGGGGGGGGGGGGGGGGGGGGGGGGGGGGGGGGGGGGGGGGGGGG
The DNA here is from genome assembly GCA_036873465.1 of Thinopyrum obtusiflorum. Lineage (NCBI taxonomy): Eukaryota > Viridiplantae > Streptophyta > Magnoliopsida > Poales > Poaceae > Thinopyrum > Thinopyrum obtusiflorum. The sequence continues at coordinate 12,011 of JAAAWM010010179.1, forward strand.
GGGGGGGGGGGGGGGGGGGGGGGGGGGGGGGGGGGGGGGGGGGGGGGGGGGGGGGGGGGGGGGGGGGGGGGGGGGGGGGGGGGGGGGGGGGGGGGGGGGGGGGGGGGGGGGGGGGGGGGGGGGGGGGGGGGGGGGGGGGGGGGGGGGGGGGGGGGGGGGGGGGGGGGGGGGGGGGGGGGGGGGGGGGGGGGGGGGGGGGGGGGGGGGGGGGGGGGGGGGGGGGGGGGGGGGGGGGGGGGGGGGGGGGGGGGGGGGGGGGGGGGGGGGGGGGGGGGGGGGGGGGGGGGGGGGGGGGGGGGGGGGGGGGGGGGGGGGGGGGGGGGGGGGGGGGGGGGGGGGGGGGGGGGGGGGGGGGGGGGGGGGGGGGGGGGGGGGGGGGGGGGGGGGGGGGGGGGGGGGGGGGGGGGGGGGGGGGGGGGGGGGGGGGGGGGGGGGGGGGGGGGGGGGGGGGGGGGGGGGGGGGGGGGGGGGGGGGGGGGGGGGGGGGGGGGGGGGGGGGGGGGGGGGGGGGGGGGGGGGGGGGGGGGGGGGGGGGGGGGGGGGGGGGGGGGGGGGGGGGGGGGGGGGGGGGGGGGGGGGGGGGGGGGGGGGGGGGGGGGGGGGGGGGGGGGGGGGGGGGGGGGGGGGGGGGGGGGGGGGGGGGGGGGGGGGGGGGGGGGGGGGGGGGGGGGGGGGGGGGGGGGGGGGGGGGGGGGGGGGGGGGGGGGGGGGGGGGGGGGGGGGGGGGGGGGGGGGGGGGGGGGGGGGGGGGGGGGGGGGGGGGGGGGGGGGGGGGGGGGGGGGGGGGGGGGGGGGGGGGGGGGGGGGGGGGGGGGGGGGGGGGGGGGGGGGGGGGGGGGGGGGGGGGGGGGGGGGGGGGGGGGGGGGGGGGGGGGGGGGGGGGGGGGGGGGGGGGGGGGGGGGGGGGGGGGGGGGGGGGGGGGGGGGGGGGGGGGGGGGGGGGGGGGGGGGGGGGGGGGGGGGGGGGGGGGGGGGGGGGGGGGGGGGGGGGGGGGGGGGGGGGGGGGGGGGGGGGGGGGGGGGGGGGGGGGGGGGGGGGGGGGGGGGGGGGGGGGGGGGGGGGGGGGGGGGGGGGGGGGGGGGGGGGGGGGGGGGGGGGGGGGGGGGGGGGGGGGGGGGGGGGGGGGGGGGGGGGGGGGGGGGGGGGGGGGGGGGGGGGGGGGGGGGGGGGGGGGGGGGGGGGGGGGGGGGGGGGGGGGGGGGGGGGGGGGGGGGGGGGGGGGGGGGGGGGGGGGGGGGGGGGGGGGGGGGGGGGGGGGGGGGGGGGGGGGGGGGGGGGGGGGGGGGGGGGGGGGGGGGGGGGGGGGGGGGGGGGGGGGGGGGGGGGGGGGGGGGGGGGGGGGGGGGGGGGGGGGGGGGGGGGGGGGGGGGGGGGGGGGGGGGGGGGGGGGGGGGGGGGGGGGGGGGGGGGGGGGGGGGGGGGGGGGGGGGGGGGGGGGGGGGGGGGGGGGGGGGGGGGGGGGGGGGGGGGGGGGGGGGGGGGGGGGGGGGGGGGGGGGGGGGGGGGGGGGGGGGGGGGGGGGGGGGGGGGGGGGGGGGGGGGGGGGGGGGGGGGGGGGGGGGGGGGGGGGGGGGGGGGGGGGGGGGGGGGGGGGGGGGGGGGGGGGGGGGGGGGGGGGGGGGGGGGGGGGGGGGGGGGGGGGGGGGGGGGGGGGGGGGGGGGGGGGGGGGGGGGGGGGGGGGGGGGGGGGGGGGGGGGGGGGGGGGGGGGGGGGGGGGGGGGGGGGGGGGGGGGGGGGGGGGGGGGGGGGGGGGGGGGGGGGGGGGGGGGGGGGGGGGGGGGGGGGGGGGGGGGGGGGGGGGGGGGGGGGGGGGGGGGGGGGGGGGGGGGGGGGGGGGGGGGGGGGGGGGGGGGGGGGGGGGGGGGGGGGGGGGGGGGGGGGGGGGGGGGGGGGGGGGGGGGGGGGGGGGGGGGGGGGGGGGGGGGGGGGGGGGGGGGGGGGGGGGGGGGGGGGGGGGGGGGGGGGGGGGGGGGGGGGGGGGGGGGGGGGGGGGGGGGGGGGGGGGGGGGGGGGGGGGGGGGGGGGGGGGGGGGGGGGGGGGGGGGGGGGGGGGGGGGGGGGGGGGGGGGGGGGGGGGGGGGGGGGGGGGGGGGGGGGGGGGGGGGGGGGGGGGGGGGGGGGGGGGGGGGGGGGGGGGGGGGGGGGGGGGGGGGGGGGGGGGGGGGGGGGGGGGGGGGGGGGGGGGGGGGGGGGGGGGGGGGGGGGGGGGGGGGGGGGGGGGGGGGGGGGGGGGGGGGGGGGGGGGGGGGGGGGGGGGGGGGGGGGGGGGGGGGGGGGGGGGGGGGGGGGGGGGGGGGGGGGGGGGGGGGGGGGGGGGGGGGGGGGGGGGGGGGGGGGGGGGGGGGGGGGGGGGGGGGGGGGGGGGGGGGGGGGGGGGGGGGGGGGGGGGGGGGGGGGGGGGGGGGGGGGGGGGGGGGGGGGGGGGGGGGGGGGGGGGGGGGGGGGGGGGGGGGGGGGGGGGGGGGGGGGGGGGGGGGGGGGGGGGGGGGGGGGGGGGGGGGGGGGGGGGGGGGGGGGGGGGGGGGGGGGGGGGGGGGGGGGGGGGGGGGGGGGGGGGGGGGGGGGGGGGGGGGGGGGGGGGGGGGGGGGGGGGGGGGGGGGGGGGGGGGGGGGGGGGGGGGGGGGGGGGGGGGGGGGGGGGGGGGGGGGGGGGGGGGGGGGGGGGGGGGGGGGGGGGGGGGGGGGGGGGGGGGGGGGGGGGGGGGGGGGGGGGGGGGGGGGGGGGGGGGGGGGGGGGGGGGGGGGGGGGGGGGGGGGGGGGGGGGGGGGGGGGGGGGGGGGGGGGGGGGGGGGGGGGGGGGGGGGGGGGGGGGGGGGGGGGGGGGGGGGGGGGGGGGGGGGGGGGGGGGGGGGGGGGGGGGGGGGGGGGGGGGGGGGGGGGGGGGGGGGGGGGGGGGGGGGGGGGGGGGGGGGGGGGGGGGGGGGGGGGGGGGGGGGGGGGGGGGGGGGGGGGGGGGGGGGGGGGGGGGGGGGGGGGGGGGGGGGGGGGGGGGGGGGGGGGGGGGGGGGGGGGGGGGGGGGGGGGGGGGGGGGGGGGGGGGGGGGGGGGGGGGGGGGGGGGGGGGGGGGGGGGGGGGGGGGGGGGGGGGGGGGGGGGGGGGGGGGGGGGGGGGGGGGGGGGGGGGGGGGGGGGGGGGGGGGGGGGGGGGGGGGGGGGGGGGGGGGGGGGGGGGGGGGGGGGGGGGGGGGGGGGGGGGGGGGGGGGGGGGGGGGGGGGGGGGGGGGGGGGGGGGGGGGGGGGGGGGGGGGGGGGGGGGGGGGGGGGGGGGGGGGGGGGGGGGGGGGGGGGGGGGGGGGGGGGGGGGGGGGGGGGGGGGGGGGGGGGGGGGGGGGGGGGGGGGGGGGGGGGGGGGGGGGGGGGGGGGGGGGGGGGGGGGGGGGGGGGGGGGGGGGGGGGGGGGGGGGGGGGGGGGGGGGGGGGGGGGGGGGGGGGGGGGGGGGGGGGGGGGGGGGGGGGGGGGGGGGGGGGGGGGGGGGGGGGGGGGGGGGGGGGGGGGGGGGGGGGGGGGGGGGGGGGGGGGGGGGGGGGGGGGGGGGGGGGGGGGGGGGGGGGGGGGGGGGGGGGGGGGGGGGGGGGGGGGGGGGGGGGGGGGGGGGGGGGGGGGGGGGGGGGGGGGGGGGGGGGGGGGGGGGGGGGGGGGGGGGGGGGGGGGGGGGGGGGGGGGGGGGGGGGGGGGGGGGGGGGGGGGGGGGGGGGGGGGGGGGGGGGGGGGGGGGGGGGGGGGGGGGGGGGGGGGGGGGGGGGGGGGGGGGGGGGGGGGGGGGGGGGGGGGGGGGGGGGGGGGGGGGGGGGGGGGGGGGGGGGGGGGGGGGGGGGGGGGGGGGGGGGGGGGGGGGGGGGGGGGGGGGGGGGGGGGGGGGGGGGGGGGGGGGGGGGGGGGGGGGGGGGGGGGGGGGGGGGGGGGGGGGGGGGGGGGGGGGGGGGGGGGGGGGGGGGGGGGGGGGGGGGGGGGGGGGGGGGGGGGGGGGGGGGGGGGGGGGGGGGGGGGGGGGGGGGGGGGGGGGGGGGGGGGGGGGGGGGGGGGGGGGGGGGGGGGGGGGGGGGGGGGGGGGGGGGGGGGGGGGGGGGGGGGGGGGGGGGGGGGGGGGGGGGGGGGGGGGGGGGGGGGGGGGGGGGGGGGGGGGGGGGGGGGGGGGGGGGGGGGGGGGGGGGGGGGGGGGGGGGGGGGGGGGGGGGGGGGGGGGGGGGGGGGGGGGGGGGGGGGGGGGGGGGGGGGGGGGGGGGGGGGGGGGGGGGGGGGGGGGGGGGGGGGGGGGGGGGGGGGGGGGGGGGGGGGGGGGGGGGGGGGGGGGGGGGGGGGGGGGGGGGGGGGGGGGGGGGGGGGGGGGGGGGGGGGGGGGGGGGGGGGGGGGGGGGGGGGGGGGGGGGGGGGGGGGGGGGGGGGGGGGGGGGGGGGGGGGGGGGGGGGGGGGGGGGGGGGGGGGGGGGGGGGGGGGGGGGGGGGGGGGGGGGGGGGGGGGGGGGGGGGGGGGGGGGGGGGGGGGGGGGGGGGGGGGGGGGGGGGGGGGGGGGGGGGGGGGGGGGGGGGGGGGGGGGGGGGGGGGGGGGGGGGGGGGGGGGGGGGGGGGGGGGGGGGGGGGGGGGGGGGGGGGGGGGGGGGGGGGGGGGGGGGGGGGGGGGGGGGGGGGGGGGGGGGGGGGGGGGGGGGGGGGGGGGGGGGGGGGGGGGGGGGGGGGGGGGGGGGGGGGGGGGGGGGGGGGGGGGGGGGGGGGGGGGGGGGGGGGGGGGGGGGGGGGGGGGGGGGGGGGGGGGGGGGGGGGGGGGGGGGGGGGGGGGGGGGGGGGGGGGGGGGGGGGGGGGGGGGGGGGGGGGGGGGGGGGGGGGGGGGGGGGGGGGGGGGGGGGGGGGGGGGGGGGGGGGGGGGGGGGGGGGGGGGGGGGGGGGGGGGGGGGGGGGGGGGGGGGGGGGGGGGGGGGGGGGGGGGGGGGGGGGGGGGGGGGGGGGGGGGGGGGGGGGGGGGGGGGGGGGGGGGGGGGGGGGGGGGGGGGGGGGGGGGGGGGGGGGGGGGGGGGGGGGGGGGGGGGGGGGGGGGGGGGGGGGGGGGGGGGGGGGGGGGGGGGGGGGGGGGGGGGGGGGGGGGGGGGGGGGGGGGGGGGGGGGGGGGGGGGGGGGGGGGGGGGGGGGGGGGGGGGGGGGGGGGGGGGGGGGGGGGGGGGGGGGGGGGGGGGGGGGGGGGGGGGGGGGGGGGGGGGGGGGGGGGGGGGGGGGGGGGGGGGGGGGGGGGGGGGGGGGGGGGGGGGGGGGGGGGGGGGGGGGGGGGGGGGGGGGGGGGGGGGGGGGGGGGGGGGGGGGGGGGGGGGGGGGGGGGGGGGGGGGGGGGGGGGGGGGGGGGGGGGGGGGGGGGGGGGGGGGGGGGGGGGGGGGGGGGGGGGGGGGGGGGGGGGGGGGGGGGGGGGGGGGGGGGGGGGGGGGGGGGGGGGGGGGGGGGGGGGGGGGGGGGGGGGGGGGGGGGGGGGGGGGGGGGGGGGGGGGGGGGGGGGGGGGGGGGGGGGGGGGGGGGGGGGGGGGGGGGGGGGGGGGGGGGGGGGGGGGGGGGGGGGGGGGGGGGGGGGGGGGGGGGGGGGGGGGGGGGGGGGGGGGGGGGGGGGGGGGGGGGGGGGGGGGGGGGGGGGGGGGGGGGGGGGGGGGGGGGGGGGGGGGGGGGGGGGGGGGGGGGGGGGGGGGGGGGGGGGGGGGGGGGGGGGGGGGGGGGGGGGGGGGGGGGGGGGGGGGGGGGGGGGGGGGGGGGGGGGGGGGGGGGGGGGGGGGGGGGGGGGGGGGGGGGGGGGGGGGGGGGGGGGGGGGGGGGGGGGGGGGGGGGGGGGGGGGGGGGGGGGGGGGGGGGGGGGGGGGGGGGGGGGGGGGGGGGGGGGGGGGGGGGGGGGGGGGGGGGGGGGGGGGGGGGGGGGGGGGGGGGGGGGGGGGGGGGGGGGGGGGGGGGGGGGGGGGGGGGGGGGGGGGGGGGGGGGGGGGGGGGGGGGGGGGGGGGGGGGGGGGGGGGGGGGGGGGGGGGGGGGGGGGGGGGGGGGGGGGGGGGGGGGGGGGGGGGGGGGGGGGGGGGGGGGGGGGGGGGGGGGGGGGGGGGGGGGGGGGGGGGGGGGGGGGGGGGGGGGGGGGGGGGGGGGGGGGGGGGGGGGGGGGGGGGGGGGGGGGGGGGGGGGGGGGGGGGGGGGGGGGGGGGGGGGGGGGGGGGGGGGGGGGGGGGGGGGGGGGGGGGGGGGGGGGGGGGGGGGGGGGGGGGGGGGGGGGGGGGGGGGGGGGGGGGGGGGGGGGGGGGGGGGGGGGGGGGGGGGGGGGGGGGGGGGGGGGGGGGGGGGGGGGGGGGGGGGGGGGGGGGGGGGGGGGGGGGGGGGGGGGGGGGGGGGGGGGGGGGGGGGGGGGGGGGGGGGGGGGGGGGGGGGGGGGGGGGGGGGGGGGGGGGGGGGGGGGGGGGGGGGGGGGGGGGGGGGGGGGGGGGGGGGGGGGGGGGGGGGGGGGGGGGGGGGGGGGGGGGGGGGGGGGGGGGGGGGGGGGGGGGGGGGGGGGGGGGGGGGGGGGGGGGGGGGGGGGGGGGGGGGGGGGGGGGGGGGGGGGGGGGGGGGGGGGGGGGGGGGGGGGGGGGGGGGGGGGGGGGGGGGGGGGGGGGGGGGGGGGGGGGGGGGGGGGGGGGGGGGGGGGGGGGGGGGGGGGGGGGGGGGGGGGGGGGGGGGGGGGGGGGGGGGGGGGGGGGGGGGGGGGGGGGGGGGGGGGGGGGGGGGGGGGGGGGGGGGGGGGGGGGGGGGGGGGGGGGGGGGGGGGGGGGGGGGGGGGGGGGGGGGGGGGGGGGGGGGGGGGGGGGGGGGGGGGGGGGGGGGGGGGGGGGGGGGGGGGGGGGGGGGGGGGGGGGGGGGGGGGGGGGGGGGGGGGGGGGGGGGGGGGGGGGGGGGGGGGGGGGGGGGGGGGGGGGGGGGGGGGGGGGGGGGGGGGGGGGGGGGGGGGGGGGGGGGGGGGGGGGGGGGGGGGGGGGGGGGGGGGGGGGGGGGGGGGGGGGGGGGGGGGGGGGGGGGGGGGGGGGGGGGGGGGGGGGGGGGGGGGGGGGGGGGGGGGGGGGGGGGGGGGGGGGGGGGGGGGGGGGGGGGGGGGGGGGGGGGGGGGGGGGGGGGGGGGGGGGGGGGGGGGGGGGGGGGGGGGGGGGGGGGGGGGGGGGGGGGGGGGGGGGGGGGGGGGGGGGGGGGGGGGGGGGGGGGGGGGGGGGGGGGGGGGGGGGGGGGGGGGGGGGGGGGGGGGGGGGGGGGGGGGGGGGGGGGGGGGGGGGGGGGGGGGGGGGGGGGGGGGGGGGGGGGGGGGGGGGGGGGGGGGGGGGGGGGGGGGGGGGGGGGGGGGGGGGGGGGGGGGGGGGGGGGGGGGGGGGGGGGGGGGGGGGGGGGGGGGGGGGGGGGGGGGGGGGGGGGGGGGGGGGGGGGGGGGGGGGGGGGGGGGGGGGGGGGGGGGGGGGGGGGGGGGGGGGGGGGGGGGGGGGGGGGGGGGGGGGGGGGGGGGGGGGGGGGGGGGGGGGGGGGGGGGGGGGGGGGGGGGGGGGGGGGGGGGGGGGGGGGGGGGGGGGGGGGGGGGGGGGGGGGGGGGGGGGGGGGGGGGGGGGGGGGGGGGGGGGGGGGGGGGGGGGGGGGGGGGGGGGGGGGGGGGGGGGGGGGGGGGGGGGGGGGGGGGGGGGGGGGGGGGGGGGGGGGGGGGGGGGGGGGGGGGGGGGGGGGGGGGGGGGGGGGGGGGGGGGGGGGGGGGGGGGGGGGGGGGGGGGGGGGGGGGGGGGGGGGGGGGGGGGGGGGGGGGGGGGGGGGGGGGGGGGGGGGGGGGGGGGGGGGGGGGGGGGGGGGGGGGGGGGGGGGGGGGGGGGGGGGGGGGGGGGGGGGGGGGGGGGGGGGGGGGGGGGGGGGGGGGGGGGGGGGGGGGGGGGGGGGGGGGGGGGGGGGGGGGGGGGGGGGGGGGGGGGGGGGGGGGGGGGGGGGGGGGGGGGGGGGGGGGGGGGGGGGGGGGGGGGGGGGGGGGGGGGGGGGGGGGGGGGGGGGGGGGGGGGGGGGGGGGGGGGGGGGGGGGGGGGGGGGGGGGGGGGGGGGGGGGGGGGGGGGGGGGGGGGGGGGGGGGGGGGGGGGGGGGGGGGGGGGGGGGGGGGGGGGGGGGGGGGGGGGGGGGGGGGGGGGGGGGGGGGGGGGGGGGGGGGGGGGGGGGGGGGGGGGGGGGGGGGGGGGGGGGGGGGGGGGGGGGGGGGGGGGGGGGGGGGGGGGGGGGGGGGGGGGGGGGGGGGGGGGGGGGGGGGGGGGGGGGGGGGGGGGGGGGGGGGGGGGGGGGGGGGGGGGGGGGGGGGGGGGGGGGGGGGGGGGGGGGGGGGGGGGGGGGGGGGGGGGGGGGGGGGGGGGGGGGGGGGGGGGGGGGGGGGGGGGGGGGGGGGGGGGGGGGGGGGGGGGGGGGGGGGGGGGGGGGGGGGGGGGGGGGGGGGGGGGGGGGGGGGGGGGGGGGGGGGGGGGGGGGGGGGGGGGGGGGGGGGGGGGGGGGGGGGGGGGGGGGGGGGGGGGGGGGGGGGGGGGGGGGGGGGGGGGGGGGGGGGGGGGGGGGGGGGGGGGGGGGGGGGGGGGGGGGGGGGGGGGGGGGGGGGGGGGGGGGGGGGGGGGGGGGGGGGGGGGGGGGGGGGGGGGGGGGGGGGGGGGGGGGGGGGGGGGGGGGGGGGGGGGGGGGGGGGGGGGGGGGGGGGGGGGGGGGGGGGGGGGGGGGGGGGGGGGGGGGGGGGGGGGGGGGGGGGGGGGGGGGGGGGGGGGGGGGGGGGGGGGGGGGGGGGGGGGGGGGGGGGGGGGGGGGGGGGGGGGGGGGGGGGGGGGGGGGGGGGGGGGGGGGGGGGGGGGGGGGGGGGGGGGGGGGGGGGGGGGGGGGGGGGGGGGGGGGGGGGGGGGGGGGGGGGGGGGGGGGGGGGGGGGGGGGGGGGGGGGGGGGGGGGGGGGGGGGGGGGGGGGGGGGGGGGGGGGGGGGGGGGGGGGGGGGGGGGGGGGGGGGGGGGGGGGGGGGGGGGGGGGGGGGGGGGGGGGGGGGGGGGGGGGGGGGGGGGGGGGGGGGGGGGGGGGGGGGGGGGGGGGGGGGGGGGGGGGGGGGGGGGGGGGGGGGGGGGGGGGGGGGGGGGGGGGGGGGGGGGGGGGGGGGGGGGGGGGGGGGGGGGGGGGGGGGGGGGGGGGGGGGGGGGGGGGGGGGGGGGGGGGGGGGGGGGGGGGGGGGGGGGGGGGGGGGGGGGGGGGGGGGGGGGGGGGGGGGGGGGGGGGGGGGGGGGGGGGGGGGGGGGGGGGGGGGGGGGGGGGGGGGGGGGGGGGGGGGGGGGGGGGGGGGGGGGGGGGGGGGGGGGGGGGGGGGGGGGGGGGGGGGGGGGGGGGGGGGGGGGGGGGGGGGGGGGGGGGGGGGGGGGGGGGGGGGGGGGGGGGGGGGGGGGGGGGGGGGGGGGGGGGGGGGGGGGGGGGGGGGGGGGGGGGGGGGGGGGGGGGGGGGGGGGGGGGGGGGGGGGGGGGGGGGGGGGGGGGGGGGGGGGGGGGGGGGGGGGGGGGGGGGGGGGGGGGGGGGGGGGGGGGGGGGGGGGGGGGGGGGGGGGGGGGGGGGGGGGGGGGGGGGGGGGGGGGGGGGGGGGGGGGGGGGGGGGGGGGGGGGGGGGGGGGGGGGGGGGGGGGGGGGGGGGGGGGGGGGGGGGGGGGGGGGGGGGGGGGGGGGGGGGGGGGGGGGGGGGGGGGGGGGGGGGGGGGGGGGGGGGGGGGGGGGGGGGGGGGGGGGGGGGGGGGGGGGGGGGGGGGGGGGGGGGGGGGGGGGGGGGGGGGGGGGGGGGGGGGGGGGGGGGGGGGGGGGGGGGGGGGGGGGGGGGGGGGGGGGGGGGGGGGGGGGGGGGGGGGGGGGGGGGGGGGGGGGGGGGGGGGGGGGGGGGGGGGGGGGGGGGGGGGGGGGGGGGGGGGGGGGGGGGGGGGGGGGGGGGGGGGGGGGGGGGGGGGGGGGGGGGGGGGGGGGGGGGGGGGGGGGGGGGGGGGGGGGGGGGGGGGGGGGGGGGGGGGGGGGGGGGGGGGGGGGGGGGGGGGGGGGGGGGGGGGGGGGGGGGGGGGGGGGGGGGGGGGGGGGGGGGGGGGGGGGGGGGGGGGGGGGGGGGGGGGGGGGGGGGGGGGGGGGGGGGGGGGGGGGGGGGGGGGGGGGGGGGGGGGGGGGGGGGGGGGGGGGGGGGGGGGGGGGGGGGGGGGGGGGGGGGGGGGGGGGGGGGGGGGGGGGGGGGGGGGGGGGGGGGGGGGGGGGGGGGGGGGGGGGGGGGGGGGGGGGGGGGGGGGGGGGGGGGGGGGGGGGGGGGGGGGGGGGGGGGGGGGGGGGGGGGGGGGGGGGGGGGGGGGGGGGGGGGGGGGGGGGGGGGGGGGGGGGGGGGGGGGGGGGGGGGGGGGGGGGGGGGGGGGGGGGGGGGGGGGGGGGGGGGGGGGGGGGGGGGGGGGGGGGGGGGGGGGGGGGGGGGGGGGGGGGGGGGGGGGGGGGGGGGGGGGGGGGGGGGGGGGGGGGGGGGGGGGGGGGGGGGGGGGGGGGGGGGGGGGGGGGGGGGGGGGGGGGGGGGGGGGGGGGGGGGGGGGGGGGGGGGGGGGGGGGGGGGGGGGGGGGGGGGGGGGGGGGGGGGGGGGGGGGGGGGGGGGGGGGGGGGGGGGGGGGGGGGGGGGGGGGGGGGGGGGGGGGGGGGGGGGGGGGGGGGGGGGGGGGGGGGGGGGGGGGGGGGGGGGGGGGGGGGGGGGGGGGGGGGGGGGGGGGGGGGGGGGGGGGGGGGGGGGGGGGGGGGGGGGGGGGGGGGGGGGGGGGGGGGGGGGGGGGGGGGGGGGGGGGGGGGGGGGGGGGGGGGGGGGGGGGGGGGGGGGGGGGGGGGGGGGGGGGGGGGGGGGGGGGGGGGGGGGGGGGGGGGGGGGGGGGGGGGGGGGGGGGGGGGGGGGGGGGGGGGGGGGGGGGGGGGGGGGGGGGGGGGGGGGGGGGGGGGGGGGGGGGGGGGGGGGGGGGGGGGGGGGGGGGGGGGGGGGGGGGGGGGGGGGGGGGGGGGGGGGGGGGGGGGGGGGGGGGGGGGGGGGGGGGGGGGGGGGGGGGGGGGGGGGGGGGGGGGGGGGGGGGGGGGGGGGGGGGGGGGGGGGGGGGGGGGGGGGGGGGGGGGGGGGGGGGGGGGGGGGGGGGGGGGGGGGGGGGGGGGGGGGGGGGGGGGGGGGGGGGGGGGGGGGGGGGGGGGGGGGGGGGGGGGGGGGGGGGGGGGGGGGGGGGGGGGGGGGGGGGGGGGGGGGGGGGGGGGGGGGGGGGGGGGGGGGGGGGGGGGGGGGGGGGGGGGGGGGGGGGGGGGGGGGGGGGGGGGGGGGGGGGGGGGGGGGGGGGGGGGGGGGGGGGGGGGGGGGGGGGGGGGGGGGGGGGGGGGGGGGGGGGGGGGGGGGGGGGGGGGGGGGGGGGGGGGGGGGGGGGGGGGGGGGGGGGGGGGGGGGGGGGGGGGGGGGGGGGGGGGGGGGGGGGGGGGGGGGGGGGGGGGGGGGGGGGGGGGGGGGGGGGGGGGGGGGGGGGGGGGGGGGGGGGGGGGGGGGGGGGGGGGGGGGGGGGGGGGGGGGGGGGGGGGGGGGGGGGGGGGGGGGGGGGGGGGGGGGGGGGGGGGGGGGGGGGGGGGGGGGGGGGGGGGGGGGGGGGGGGGGGGGGGGGGGGGGGGGGGGGGGGGGGGGGGGGGGGGGGGGGGGGGGGGGGGGGGGGGGGGGGGGGGGGGGGGGGGGGGGGGGGGGGGGGGGGGGGGGGGGGGGGGGGGGGGGGGGGGGGGGGGGGGGGGGGGGGGGGGGGGGGGGGGGGGGGGGGGGGGGGGGGGGGGGGGGGGGGGGGGGGGGGGGGGGGGGGGGGGGGGGGGGGGGGGGGGGGGGGGGGGGGGGGGGGGGGGGGGGGGGGGGGGGGGGGGGGGGGGGGGGGGGGGGGGGGGGGGGGGGGGGGGGGGGGGGGGGGGGGGGGGGGGGGGGGGGGGGGGGGGGGGGGGGGGGGGGGGGGGGGGGGGGGGGGGGGGGGGGGGGGGGGGGGGGGGGGGGGGGGGGGGGGGGGGGGGGGGGGGGGGGGGGGGGGGGGGGGGGGGGGGGGGGGGGGGGGGGGGGGGGGGGGGGGGGGGGGGGGGGGGGGGGGGGGGGGGGGGGGGGGGGGGGGGGGGGGGGGGGGGGGGGGGGGGGGGGGGGGGGGGGGGGGGGGGGGGGGGGGGGGGGGGGGGGGGGGGGGGGGGGGGGGGGGGGGGGGGGGGGGGGGGGGGGGGGGGGGGGGGGGGGGGGGGGGGGGGGGGGGGGGGGGGGGGGGGGGGGGGGGGGGGGGGGGGGGGGGGGGGGGGGGGGGGGGGGGGGGGGGGGGGGGGGGGGGGGGGGGGGGGGGGGGGGGGGGGGGGGGGGGGGGGGGGGGGGGGGGGGGGGGGGGGGGGGGGGGGGGGGGGGGGGGGGGGGGGGGGGGGGGGGGGGGGGGGGGGGGGGGGGGGGGGGGGGGGGGGGGGGGGGGGGGGGGGGGGGGGGGGGGGGGGGGGGGGGGGGGGGGGGGGGGGGGGGGGGGGGGGGGGGGGGGGGGGGGGGGGGGGGGGGGGGGGGGGGGGGGGGGGGGGGGGGGGGGGGGGGGGGGGGGGGGGGGGGGGGGGGGGGGGGGGGGGGGGGGGGGGGGGGGGGGGGGGGGGGGGGGGGGGGGGGGGGGGGGGGGGGGGGGGGGGGGGGGGGGGGGGGGGGGGGGGGGGGGGGGGGGGGGGGGGGGGGGGGGGGGGGGGGGGGGGGGGGGGGGGGGGGGGGGGGGGGGGGGGGGGGGGGGGGGGGGGGGGGGGGGGGGGGGGGGGGGGGGGGGGGGGGGGGGGGGGGGGGGGGGGGGGGGGGGGGGGGGGGGGGGGGGGGGGGGGGGGGGGGGGGGGGGGGGGGGGGGGGGGGGGGGGGGGGGGGGGGGGGGGGGGGGGGGGGGGGGGGGGGGGGGGGGGGGGGGGGGGGGGGGGGGGGGGGGGGGGGGGGGGGGGGGGGGGGGGGGGGGGGGGGGGGGGGGGGGGGGGGGGGGGGGGGGGGGGGGGGGGGGGGGGGGGGGGGGGGGGGGGGGGGGGGGGGGGGGGGGGGGGGGGGGGGGGGGGGGGGGGGGGGGGGGGGGGGGGGGGGGGGGGGGGGGGGGGGGGGGGGGGGGGGGGGGGGGGGGGGGGGGGGGGGGGGGGGGGGGGGGGGGGGGGGGGGGGGGGGGGGGGGGGGGGGGGGGGGGGGGGGGGGGGGGGGGGGGGGGGGGGGGGGGGGGGGGGGGGGGGGGGGGGGGGGGGGGGGGGGGGGGGGGGGGGGGGGGGGGGGGGGGGGGGGGGGGGGGGGGGGGGGGGGGGGGGGGGGGGGGGGGGGGGGGGGGGGGGGGGGGGGGGGGGGGGGGGGGGGGGGGGGGGGGGGGGGGGGGGGGGGGGGGGGGGGGGGGGGGGGGGGGGGGGGGGGGGGGGGGGGGGGGGGGGGGGGGGGGGGGGGGGGGGGGGGGGGGGGGGGGGGGGGGGGGGGGGGGGGGGGGGGGGGGGGGGGGGGGGGGGGGGGGGGGGGGGGGGGGGGGGGGGGGGGGGGGGGGGGGGGGGGGGGGGGGGGGGGGGGGGGGGGGGGGGGGGGGGGGGGGGGGGGGGGGGGGGGGGGGGGGGGGGGGGGGGGGGGGGGGGGGGGGGGGGGGGGGGGGGGGGGGGGGGGGGGGGGGGGGGGGGGGGGGGGGGGGGGGGGGGGGGGGGGGGGGGGGGGGGGGGGGGGGGGGGGGGGGGGGGGGGGGGGGGGGGGGGGGGGGGGGGGGGGGGGGGGGGGGGGGGGGGGGGGGGGGGGGGGGGGGGGGGGGGGGGGGGGGGGGGGGGGGGGGGGGGGGGGGGGGGGGGGGGGGGGGGGGGGGGGGGGGGGGGGGGGGGGGGGGGGGGGGGGGGGGGGGGGGGGGGGGGGGGGGGGGGGGGGGGGGGGGGGGGGGGGGGGGGGGGGGGGGGGGGGGGGGGGGGGGGGGGGGGGGGGGGGGGGGGGGGGGGGGGGGGGGGGGGGGGGGGGGGGGGGGGGGGGGGGGGGGGGGGGGGGGGGGGGGGGGGGGGGGGGGGGGGGGGGGGGGGGGGGGGGGGGGGGGGGGGGGGGGGGGGGGGGGGGGGGGGGGGGGGGGGGGGGGGGGGGGGGGGGGGGGGGGGGGGGGGGGGGGGGGGGGGGGGGGGGGGGGGGGGGGGGGGGGGGGGGGGGGGGGGGGGGGGGGGGGGGGGGGGGGGGGGGGGGGGGGGGGGGGGGGGGGGGGGGGGGGGGGGGGGGGGGGGGGGGGGGGGGGGGGGGGGGGGGGGGGGGGGGGGGGGGGGGGGGGGGGGGGGGGGGGGGGGGGGGGGGGGGGGGGGGGGGGGGGGGGGGGGGGGGGGGGGGGGGGGGGGGGGGGGGGGGGGGGGGGGGGGGGGGGGGGGGGGGGGGGGGGGGGGGGGGGGGGGGGGGGGGGGGGGGGGGGGGGGGGGGGGGGGGGGGGGGGGGGGGGGGGGGGGGGGGGGGGGGGGGGGGGGGGGGGGGGGGGGGGGGGGGGGGGGGGGGGGGGGGGGGGGGGGGGGGGGGGGGGGGGGGGGGGGGGGGGGGGGGGGGGGGGGGGGGGGGGGGGGGGGGGGGGGGGGGGGGGGGGGGGGGGGGGGGGGGGGGGGGGGGGGGGGGGGGGGGGGGGGGGGGGGGGGGGGGGGGGGGGGGGGGGGGGGGGGGGGGGGGGGGGGGGGGGGGGGGGGGGGGGGGGGGGGGGGGGGGGGGGGGGGGGGGGGGGGGGGGGGGGGGGGGGGGGGGGGGGGGGGGGGGGGGGGGGGGGGGGGGGGGGGGGGGGGGGGGGGGGGGGGGGGGGGGGGGGGGGGGGGGGGGGGGGGGGGGGGGGGGGGGGGGGGGGGGGGGGGGGGGGGGGGGGGGGGGGGGGGGGGGGGGGGGGGGGGGGGGGGGGGGGGGGGGGGGGGGGGGGGGGGGGGGGGGGGGGGGGGGGGGGGGGGGGGGGGGGGGGGGGGGGGGGGGGGGGGGGGGGGGGGGGGGGGGGGGGGGGGGGGGGGGGGGGGGGGGGGGGGGGGGGGGGGGGGGGGGGGGGGGGGGGGGGGGGGGGGGGGGGGGGGGGGGGGGGGGGGGGGGGGGGGGGGGGGGGGGGGGGGGGGGGGGGGGGGGGGGGGGGGGGGGGGGGGGGGGGGGGGGGGGGGGGGGGGGGGGGGGGGGGGGGGGGGGGGGGGGGGGGGGGGGGGGGGGGGGGGGGGGGGGGGGGGGGGGGGGGGGGGGGGGGGGGGGGGGGGGGGGGGGGGGGGGGGGGGGGGGGGGGGGGGGGGGGGGGGGGGGGGGGGGGGGGGGGGGGGGGGGGGGGGGGGGGGGGGGGGGGGGGGGGGGGGGGGGGGGGGGGGGGGGGGGGGGGGGGGGGGGGGGGGGGGGGGGGGGGGGGGGGGGGGGGGGGGGGGGGGGGGGGGGGGGGGGGGGGGGGGGGGGGGGGGGGGGGGGGGGGGGGGGGGGGGGGGGGGGGGGGGGGGGGGGGGGGGGGGGGGGGGGGGGGGGGGGGGGGGGGGGGGGGGGGGGGGGGGGGGGGGGGGGGGGGGGGGGGGGGGGGGGGGGGGGGGGGGGGGGGGGGGGGGGGGGGGGGGGGGGGGGGGGGGGGGGGGGGGGGGGGGGGGGGGGGGGGGGGGGGGGGGGGGGGGGGGGGGGGGGGGGGGGGGGGGGGGGGGGGGGGGGGGGGGGGGGGGGGGGGGGGGGGGGGGGGGGGGGGGGGGGGGGGGGGGGGGGGGGGGGGGGGGGGGGGGGGGGGGGGGGGGGGGGGGGGGGGGGGGGGGGGGGGGGGGGGGGGGGGGGGGGGGGGGGGGGGGGGGGGGGGGGGGGGGGGGGGGGGGGGGGGGGGGGGGGGGGGGGGGGGGGGGGGGGGGGGGGGGGGGGGGGGGGGGGGGGGGGGGGGGGGGGGGGGGGGGGGGGGGGGGGGGGGGGGGGGGGGGGGGGGGGGGGGGGGGGGGGGGGGGGGGGGGGGGGGGGGGGGGGGGGGGGGGGGGGGGGGGGGGGGGGGGGGGGGGGGGGGGGGGGGGGGGGGGGGGGGGGGGGGGGGGGGGGGGGGGGGGGGGGGGGGGGGGGGGGGGGGGGGGGGGGGGGGGGGGGGGGGGGGGGGGGGGGGGGGGGGGGGGGGGGGGGGGGGGGGGGGGGGGGGGGGGGGGGGGGGGGGGGGGGGGGGGGGGGGGGGGGGGGGGGGGGGGGGGGGGGGGGGGGGGGGGGGGGGGGGGGGGGGGGGGGGGGGGGGGGGGGGGGGGGGGGGGGGGGGGGGGGGGGGGGGGGGGGGGGGGGGGGGGGGGGGGGGGGGGGGGGGGGGGGGGGGGGGGGGGGGGGGGGGGGGGGGGGGGGGGGGGGGGGGGGGGGGGGGGGGGGGGGGGGGGGGGGGGGGGGGGGGGGGGGGGGGGGGGGGGGGGGGGGGGGGGGGGGGGGGGGGGGGGGGGGGGGGGGGGGGGGGGGGGGGGGGGGGGGGGGGGGGGGGGGGGGGGGGGGGGGGGGGGGGGGGGGGGGGGGGGGGGGGGGGGGGGGGGGGGGGGGGGGGGGGGGGGGGGGGGGGGGGGGGGGGGGGGGGGGGGGGGGGGGGGGGGGGGGGGGGGGGGGGGGGGGGGGGGGGGGGGGGGGGGGGGGGGGGGGGGGGGGGGGGGGGGGGGGGGGGGGGGGGGGGGGGGGGGGGGGGGGGGGGGGGGGGGGGGGGGGGGGGGGGGGGGGGGGGGGGGGGGGGGGGGGGGGGGGGGGGGGGGGGGGGGGGGGGGGGGGGGGGGGGGGGGGGGGGGGGGGGGGGGGGGGGGGGGGGGGGGGGGGGGGGGGGGGGGGGGGGGGGGGGGGGGGGGGGGGGGGGGGGGGGGGGGGGGGGGGGGGGGGGGGGGGGGGGGGGGGGGGGGGGGGGGGGGGGGGGGGGGGGGGGGGGGGGGGGGGGGGGGGGGGGGGGGGGGGGGGGGGGGGGGGGGGGGGGGGGGGGGGGGGGGGGGGGGGGGGGGGGGGGGGGGGGGGGGGGGGGGGGGGGGGGGGGGGGGGGGGGGGGGGGGGGGGGGGGGGGGGGGGGGGGGGGGGGGGGGGGGGGGGGGGGGGGGGGGGGGGGGGGGGGGGGGGGGGGGGGGGGGGGGGGGGGGGGGGGGGGGGGGGGGGGGGGGGGGGGGGGGGGGGGGGGGGGGGGGGGGGGGGGGGGGGGGGGGGGGGGGGGGGGGGGGGGGGGGGGGGGGGGGGGGGGGGGGGGGGGGGGGGGGGGGGGGGGGGGGGGGGGGGGGGGGGGGGGGGGGGGGGGGGGGGGGGGGGGGGGGGGGGGGGGGGGGGGGGGGGGGGGGGGGGGGGGGGGGGGGGGGGGGGGGGGGGGGGGGGGGGGGGGGGGGGGGGGGGGGGGGGGGGGGGGGGGGGGGGGGGGGGGGGGGGGGGGGGGGGGGGGGGGGGGGGGGGGGGGGGGGGGGGGGGGGGGGGGGGGGGGGGGGGGGGGGGGGGGGGGGGGGGGGGGGGGGGGGGGGGGGGGGGGGGGGGGGGGGGGGGGGGGGGGGGGGGGGGGGGGGGGGGGGGGGGGGGGGGGGGGGGGGGGGGGGGGGGGGGGGGGGGGGGGGGGGGGGGGGGGGGGGGGGGGGGGGGGGGGGGGGGGGGGGGGGGGGGGGGGGGGGGGGGGGGGGGGGGGGGGGGGGGGGGGGGGGGGGGGGGGGGGGGGGGGGGGGGGGGGGGGGGGGGGGGGGGGGGGGGGGGGGGGGGGGGGGGGGGGGGGGGGGGGGGGGGGGGGGGGGGGGGGGGGGGGGGGGGGGGGGGGGGGGGGGGGGGGGGGGGGGGGGGGGGGGGGGGGGGGGGGGGGGGGGGGGGGGGGGGGGGGGGGGGGGGGGGGGGGGGGGGGGGGGGGGGGGGGGGGGGGGGGGGGGGGGGGGGGGGGGGGGGGGGGGGGGGGGGGGGGGGGGGGGGGGGGGGGGGGGGGGGGGGGGGGGGGGGGGGGGGGGGGGGGGGGGGGGGGGGGGGGGGGGGGGGGGGGGGGGGGGGGGGGGGGGGGGGGGGGGGGGGGGGGGGGGGGGGGGGGGGGGGGGGGGGGGGGGGGGGGGGGGGGGGGGGGGGGGGGGGGGGGGGGGGGGGGGGGGGGGGGGGGGGGGGGGGGGGGGGGGGGGGGGGGGGGGGGGGGGGGGGGGGGGGGGGGGGGGGGGGGGGGGGGGGGGGGGGGGGGGGGGGGGGGGGGGGGGGGGGGGGGGGGGGGGGGGGGGGGGGGGGGGGGGGGGGGGGGGGGGGGGGGGGGGGGGGGGGGGGGGGGGGGGGGGGGGGGGGGGGGGGGGGGGGGGGGGGGGGGGGGGGGGGGGGGGGGGGGGGGGGGGGGGGGGGGGGGGGGGGGGGGGGGGGGGGGGGGGGGGGGGGGGGGGGGGGGGGGGGGGGGGGGGGGGGGGGGGGGGGGGGGGGGGGGGGGGGGGGGGGGGGGGGGGGGGGGGGGGGGGGGGGGGGGGGGGGGGGGGGGGGGGGGGGGGGGGGGGGGGGGGGGGGGGGGGGGGGGGGGGGGGGGGGGGGGGGGGGGGGGGGGGGGGGGGGGGGGGGGGGGGGGGGGGGGGGGGGGGGGGGGGGGGGGGGGGGGGGGGGGGGGGGGGGGGGGGGGGGGGGGGGGGGGGGGGGGGGGGGGGGGGGGGGGGGGGGGGGGGGGGGGGGGGGGGGGGGGGGGGGGGGGGGGGGGGGGGGGGGGGGGGGGGGGGGGGGGGGGGGGGGGGGGGGGGGGGGGGGGGGGGGGGGGGGGGGGGGGGGGGGGGGGGGGGGGGGGGGGGGGGGGGGGGGGGGGGGGGGGGGGGGGGGGGGGGGGGGGGGGGGGGGGGGGGGGGGGGGGGGGGGGGGGGGGGGGGGGGGGGGGGGGGGGGGGGGGGGGGGGGGGGGGGGGGGGGGGGGGGGGGGGGGGGGGGGGGGGGGGGGGGGGGGGGGGGGGGGGGGGGGGGGGGGGGGGGGGGGGGGGGGGGGGGGGGGGGGGGGGGGGGGGGGGGGGGGGGGGGGGGGGGGGGGGGGGGGGGGGGGGGGGGGGGGGGGGGGGGGGGGGGGGGGGGGGGGGGGGGGGGGGGGGGGGGGGGGGGGGGGGGGGGGGGGGGGGGGGGGGGGGGGGGGGGGGGGGGGGGGGGGGGGGGGGGGGGGGGGGGGGGGGGGGGGGGGGGGGGGGGGGGGGGGGGGGGGGGGGGGGGGGGGGGGGGGGGGGGGGGGGGGGGGGGGGGGGGGGGGGGGGGGGGGGGGGGGGGGGGGGGGGGGGGGGGGGGGGGGGGGGGGGGGGGGGGGGGGGGGGGGGGGGGGGGGGGGGGGGGGGGGGGGGGGGGGGGGGGGGGGGGGGGGGGGGGGGGGGGGGGGGGGGGGGGGGGGGGGGGGGGGGGGGGGGGGGGGGGGGGGGGGGGGGGGGGGGGGGGGGGGGGGGGGGGGGGGGGGGGGGGGGGGGGGGGGGGGGGGGGGGGGGGGGGGGGGGGGGGGGGGGGGGGGGGGGGGGGGGGGGGGGGGGGGGGGGGGGGGGGGGGGGGGGGGGGGGGGGGGGGGGGGGGGGGGGGGGGGGGGGGGGGGGGGGGGGGGGGGGGGGGGGGGGGGGGGGGGGGGGGGGGGGGGGGGGGGGGGGGGGGGGGGGGGGGGGGGGGGGGGGGGGGGGGGGGGGGGGGGGGGGGGGGGGGGGGGGGGGGGGGGGGGGGGGGGGGGGGGGGGGGGGGGGGGGGGGGGGGGGGGGGGGGGGGGGGGGGGGGGGGGGGGGGGGGGGGGGGGGGGGGGGGGGGGGGGGGGGGGGGGGGGGGGGGGGGGGGGGGGGGGGGGGGGGGGGGGGGGGGGGGGGGGGGGGGGGGGGGGGGGGGGGGGGGGGGGGGGGGGGGGGGGGGGGGGGGGGGGGGGGGGGGGGGGGGGGGGGGGGGGGGGGGGGGGGGGGGGGGGGGGGGGGGGGGGGGGGGGGGGGGGGGGGGGGGGGGGGGGGGGGGGGGGGGGGGGGGGGGGGGGGGGGGGGGGGGGGGGGGGGGGGGGGGGGGGGGGGGGGGGGGGGGGGGGGGGGGGGGGGGGGGGGGGGGGGGGGGGGGGGGGGGGGGGGGGGGGGGGGGGGGGGGGGGGGGGGGGGGGGGGGGGGGGGGGGGGGGGGGGGGGGGGGGGGGGGGGGGGGGGGGGGGGGGGGGGGGGGGGGGGGGGGGGGGGGGGGGGGGGGGGGGGGGGGGGGGGGGGGGGGGGGGGGGGGGGGGGGGGGGGGGGGGGGGGGGGGGGGGGGGGGGGGGGGGGGGGGGGGGGGGGGGGGGGGGGGGGGGGGGGGGGGGGGGGGGGGGGGGGGGGGGGGGGGGGGGGGGGGGGGGGGGGGGGGGGGGGGGGGGGGGGGGGGGGGGGGGGGGGGGGGGGGGGGGGGGGGGGGGGGGGGGGGGGGGGGGGGGGGGGGGGGGGGGGGGGGGGGGGGGGGGGGGGGGGGGGGGGGGGGGGGGGGGGGGGGGGGGGGGGGGGGGGGGGGGGGGGGGGGGGGGGGGGGGGGGGGGGGGGGGGGGGGGGGGGGGGGGGGGGGGGGGGGGGGGGGGGGGGGGGGGGGGGGGGGGGGGGGGGGGGGGGGGGGGGGGGGGGGGGGGGGGGGGGGGGGGGGGGGGGGGGGGGGGGGGGGGGGGGGGGGGGGGGGGGGGGGGGGGGGGGGGGGGGGGGGGGGGGGGGGGGGGGGGGGGGGGGGGGGGGGGGGGGGGGGGGGGGGGGGGGGGGGGGGGGGGGGGGGGGGGGGGGGGGGGGGGGGGGGGGGGGGGGGGGGGGGGGGGGGGGGGGGGGGGGGGGGGGGGGGGGGGGGGGGGGGGGGGGGGGGGGGGGGGGGGGGGGGGGGGGGGGGGGGGGGGGGGGGGGGGGGGGGGGGGGGGGGGGGGGGGGGGGGGGGGGGGGGGGGGGGGGGGGGGGGGGGGGGGGGGGGGGGGGGGGGGGGGGGGGGGGGGGGGGGGGGGGGGGGGGGGGGGGGGGGGGGGGGGGGGGGGGGGGGGGGGGGGGGGGGGGGGGGGGGGGGGGGGGGGGGGGGGGGGGGGGGGGGGGGGGGGGGGGGGGGGGGGGGGGGGGGGGGGGGGGGGGGGGGGGGGGGGGGGGGGGGGGGGGGGGGGGGGGGGGGGGGGGGGGGGGGGGGGGGGGGGGGGGGGGGGGGGGGGGGGGGGGGGGGGGGGGGGGGGGGGGGGGGGGGGGGGGGGGGGGGGGGGGGGGGGGGGGGGGGGGGGGGGGGGGGGGGGGGGGGGGGGGGGGGGGGGGGGGGGGGGGGGGGGGGGGGGGGGGGGGGGGGGGGGGGGGGGGGGGGGGGGGGGGGGGGGGGGGGGGGGGGGGGGGGGGGGGGGGGGGGGGGGGGGGGGGGGGGGGGGGGGGGGGGGGGGGGGGGGGGGGGGGGGGGGGGGGGGGGGGGGGGGGGGGGGGGGGGGGGGGGGGGGGGGGGGGGGGGGGGGGGGGGGGGGGGGGGGGGGGGGGGGGGGGGGGGGGGGGGGGGGGGGGGGGGGGGGGGGGGGGGGGGGGGGGGGGGGGGGGGGGGGGGGGGGGGGGGGGGGGGGGGGGGGGGGGGGGGGGGGGGGGGGGGGGGGGGGGGGGGGGGGGGGGGGGGGGGGGGGGGGGGGGGGGGGGGGGGGGGGGGGGGGGGGGGGGGGGGGGGGGGGGGGGGGGGGGGGGGGGGGGGGGGGGGGGGGGGGGGGGGGGGGGGGGGGGGGGGGGGGGGGGGGGGGGGGGGGGGGGGGGGGGGGGGGGGGGGGGGGGGGGGGGGGGGGGGGGGGGGGGGGGGGGGGGGGGGGGGGGGGGGGGGGGGGGGGGGGGGGGGGGGGGGGGGGGGGGGGGGGGGGGGGGGGGGGGGGGGGGGGGGGGGGGGGGGGGGGGGGGGGGGGGGGGGGGGGGGGGGGGGGGGGGGGGGGGGGGGGGGGGGGGGGGGGGGGGGGGGGGGGGGGGGGGGGGGGGGGGGGGGGGGGGGGGGGGGGGGGGGGGGGGGGGGGGGGGGGGGGGGGGGGGGGGGGGGGGGGGGGGGGGGGGGGGGGGGGGGGGGGGGGGGGGGGGGGGGGGGGGGGGGGGGGGGGGGGGGGGGGGGGGGGGGGGGGGGGGGGGGGGGGGGGGGGGGGGGGGGGGGGGGGGGGGGGGGGGGGGGGGGGGGGGGGGGGGGGGGGGGGGGGGGGGGGGGGGGGGGGGGGGGGGGGGGGGGGGGGGGGGGGGGGGGGGGGGGGGGGGGGGGGGGGGGGGGGGATGGATGACCTAGAACTACGTGCACGCCCTATAAACCGAGACGTCTAAAAAAAGAGACGAAGAGGGTAGTTCAGTACGTATCTTTTTAGATCAATATAGTCGGGATTCACCAAGGAGCAAAACCAAGTGGTAGGCTGCACCTGTCGTGTTGGCGTAGCGACTCAAGCAGGGTCAGTCCGCACACGAAATGGCGACACACTTAACAGGACCCCTTTGGCCGACATGTGGCTCATCCACCGTCTTGTTCCATGTGCGATGCACCAAATTACAGTCTGGAGCAGTGGTTGGAATTGGAGGCACCCCGGTCGTAGCGCCGCAGTAGTAGAAAATGAGCGATGAGGGGTCAAGTCACAAAGCCCTACCTTTCCCGCATTAAGCTGGACGGACGAAGCAACCATCATTTCACTCTAGGGCGCCAGAGCATAAAGAAAAGAGAAAACCAATGATGCGTGCGGCAGCTACCTAGGGCACCCTAGGGTAGGGGTCTCCACTACAGATCTTTTTTTTAAAGCGCCTCCACTACAAATCGGCTTCTCCCTCGTCCTCTTGAAGAAAACCGATGATGCGTGCGGCGGTAGTGTTTGTAGGAGTACTACTAGGGCGTGTGGGGCCACGTCGTAGTAAACGGGAGAGGGATTGAGTTTGAGTCAACGCCTTAAATTTGTGTGGGCCACTTGGTTTTAGGGGAACGAGGCAGCATTTTGGGTTCGGGGACCAGTGGAGATATAGTACGTACAAAAAAATGTGGACGTAGGTTCGACCGAAAGGCAATGATGCATGGGCCCTGCATTTTGATATACCCGGGGCCGCGTGAAATTTGCTACTCTACTCAAAACTAGTAAGTTACACATGCATTGAACGCATGAGATTTCGAAACCAAATTATGAATAAATACACACTATAGCATGTAAAGCTTTGAGTCATATATGCATGATGTAGATGTTCGTTTAGTTCTTATAGTTCATCTCATTCAAAATCAATTAGTTTTATAAAAATGTTAAGATTCATGGGGTTGTGCATTGTAAAGCATAAAGTAAAAAACAAATAATGGCAATTCATTTAGAAAAAAAATCAATTATGATATGGAAGATTCTAGAACAAAGGAGAAGTGCTTGTGTTTTGAGGTTTGTGCATTATG
>JAAAWM010010180.1:0-35243 GCA_036873465.1 Thinopyrum obtusiflorum
TGAAATCTGAGATGGGATCCATGTATGAGAACAAAGTATGGACTTTGGTTGAATTGCCCGATGATTGGCAAGCAATAGAAAATAAATGGATCTTCAAGAGGAAGACGGACGCTGATAGTAGTGTTACTATCTACAAAGCTCGAATTGTCGCAAAAAAGGTTTTCGAAAATTCAAGGTGTCGACTACAATGAGATTTTCTCACTTGTATCGATGCTTAAAAATCTGTCCGAATCATGTTAGCAATTGCCGCATTTTATGAAATTTGGCAAATGGATGTCAAACCTGCATTCCTTAATGGATTTCTTAAAGAAGAGTTGTATATGATGCAACCAGAAGGTTTTGTCGATCCTAAAGGTGCTAACAAAGTGTGCAAGCTCCAGCGATCCATTTATGGACTGGTGCAAGCATCTCGGAGTTGGAATAAACGTTTTGATAGTGTGATCAAAGCATATAGTTTTATACAGACTTGCGGTGAAGCCTGTATTTACAAGAAAGTGAGTGGGAGCACTACAGCCTTTCTGATAAGTATATGTGAATGACATATTGTTGATCGGAAATGATGTAGATTTTTTCTGGAAAGCATAAAAGAGTGTTTGAAAAAAGTTTTTCAAAGAAAGACCTCGGTAAAGCTGCTTACATATTGAGCATCGAGATCTATAGAGATAGATCAAGACGCTTGATAAGATTTTTTCAAAGAGTACATACCTTGACAAGATTTTGAAGTAAGTTCAAAATGGAACAGTCAAAGAAGAAGTTCTTGCCTGTGTTGCAAGGTGTGAAGTTGAGTAAGACTCAAAACCCGACCACGGCAGAAGATAGAAAGAGAATGAAAGTCATTCCCTATGCCTCAGCCATAGGTTCTATAAAGTATGCCATGGGGGGGGGGGGGGGGGGGGGGGGGGGGGGGGGGGGGGGGGGGGGGGGGGGGGGGGGGGGGGGGGGGGGGGGGGGGGGGGGGGGGGGGGGGGGGGGGGGGGGGGGGGGGGGGGGGGGGGGGGGGGGGGGGGGGGGGGGGGGGGGGGGGGGGGGGGGGGGGGGGGGGGGGGGGGGGGGGGGGGGGGGGGGGGGGGGGGGGGGGGGGGGGGGGGGGGGGGGGGGGGGGGGGGGGGGGGGGGGGGGGGGGGGGGGGGGGGGGGGGGGGGGGGGGGGGGGGGGGGGGGGGGGGGGGGGGGGGGGGGGGGGGGGGGGGGGGGGGGGGGGGGGGGGGGGGGGGGGGGGGGGGGGGGGGGGGGGGGGGGGGGGGGGGGGGGGGGGGGGGGGGGGGGGGGGGGGGGGGGGGGGGGGGGGGGGGGGGGGGGGGGGGGGGGGGGGGGGGGGGGGGGGGGGGGGGGGGGGGGGGGGGGGGGGGGGGGGGGGGGGGGGGGGGGGGGGGGGGGGGGGGGGGGGGGGGGGGGGGGGGGGGGGGGGGGGGGGGGGGGGGGGGGGGGGGGGGGGGGGGGGGGGGGGGGGGGGGGGGGGGGGGGGGGGGGGGGGGGGGGGGGGGGGGGGGGGGGGGGGGGGGGGGGGGGGGGGGGGGGGGGGGGGGGGGGGGGGGGGGGGGGGGGGGGGGGGGGGGGGGGGGGGGGGGGGGGGGGGGGGGGGGGGGGGGGGGGGGGGGGGGGGGGGGGGGGGGGGGGGGGGGGGGGGGGGGGGGGGGGGGGGGGGGGGGGGGGGGGGGGGGGGGGGGGGGGGGGGGGGGGGGGGGGGGGGGGGGGGGGGGGGGGGGGGGGGGGGGGGGGGGGGGGGGGGGGGGGGGGGGGGGGGGGGGGGGGGGGGGGGGGGGGGGGGGGGGGGGGGGGGGGGGGGGGGGGGGGGGGGGGGGGGGGGGGGGGGGGGGGGGGGGGGGGGGGGGGGGGGGGGGGGGGGGGGGGGGGGGGGGGGGGGGGGGGGGGGGGGGGGGGGGGGGGGGGGGGGGGGGGGGGGGGGGGGGGGGGGGGGGGGGGGGGGGGGGGGGGGGGGGGGGGGGGGGGGGGGGGGGGGGGGGGGGGGGGGGGGGGGGGGGGGGGGGGGGGGGGGGGGGGGGGGGGGGGGGGGGGGGGGGGGGGGGGGGGGGGGGGGGGGGGGGGGGGGGGGGGGGGGGGGGGGGGGGGGGGGGGGGGGGGGGGGGGGGGGGGGGGGGGGGGGGGGGGGGGGGGGGGGGGGGGGGGGGGGGGGGGGGGGGGGGGGGGGGGGGGGGGGGGGGGGGGGGGGGGGGGGGGGGGGGGGGGGGGGGGGGGGGGGGGGGGGGGGGGGGGGGGGGGGGGGGGGGGGGGGGGGGGGGGGGGGGGGGGGGGGGGGGGGGGGGGGGGGGGGGGGGGGGGGGGGGGGGGGGGGGGGGGGGGGGGGGGGGGGGGGGGGGGGGGGGGGGGGGGGGGGGGGGGGGGGGGGGGGGGGGGGGGGGGGGGGGGGGGGGGGGGGGGGGGGGGGGGGGGGGGGGGGGGGGGGGGGGGGGGGGGGGGGGGGGGGGGGGGGGGGGGGGGGGGGGGGGGGGGGGGGGGGGGGGGGGGGGGGGGGGGGGGGGGGGGGGGGGGGGGGGGGGGGGGGGGGGGGGGGGGGGGGGGGGGGGGGGGGGGGGGGGGGGGGGGGGGGGGGGGGGGGGGGGGGGGGGGGGGGGGGGGGGGGGGGGGGGGGGGGGGGGGGGGGGGGGGGGGGGGGGGGGGGGGGGGGGGGGGGGGGGGGGGGGGGGGGGGGGGGGGGGGGGGGGGGGGGGGGGGGGGGGGGGGGGGGGGGGGGGGGGGGGGGGGGGGGGGGGGGGGGGGGGGGGGGGGGGGGGGGGGGGGGGGGGGGGGGGGGGGGGGGGGGGGGGGGGGGGGGGGGGGGGGGGGGGGGGGGGGGGGGGGGGGGGGGGGGGGGGGGGGGGGGGGGGGGGGGGGGGGGGGGGGGGGGGGGGGGGGGGGGGGGGGGGGGGGGGGGGGGGGGGGGGGGGGGGGGGGGGGGGGGGGGGGGGGGGGGGGGGGGGGGGGGGGGGGGGGGGGGGGGGGGGGGGGGGGGGGGGGGGGGGGGGGGGGGGGGGGGGGGGGGGGGGGGGGGGGGGGGGGGGGGGGGGGGGGGGGGGGGGGGGGGGGGGGGGGGGGGGGGGGGGGGGGGGGGGGGGGGGGGGGGGGGGGGGGGGGGGGGGGGGGGGGGGGGGGGGGGGGGGGGGGGGGGGGGGGGGGGGGGGGGGGGGGGGGGGGGGGGGGGGGGGGGGGGGGGGGGGGGGGGGGGGGGGGGGGGGGGGGGGGGGGGGGGGGGGGGGGGGGGGGGGGGGGGGGGGGGGGGGGGGGGGGGGGGGGGGGGGGGGGGGGGGGGGGGGGGGGGGGGGGGGGGGGGGGGGGGGGGGGGGGGGGGGGGGGGGGGGGGGGGGGGGGGGGGGGGGGGGGGGGGGGGGGGGGGGGGGGGGGGGGGGGGGGGGGGGGGGGGGGGGGGGGGGGGGGGGGGGGGGGGGGGGGGGGGGGGGGGGGGGGGGGGGGGGGGGGGGGGGGGGGGGGGGGGGGGGGGGGGGGGGGGGGGGGGGGGGGGGGGGGGGGGGGGGGGGGGGGGGGGGGGGGGGGGGGGGGGGGGGGGGGGGGGGGGGGGGGGGGGGGGGGGGGGGGGGGGGGGGGGGGGGGGGGGGGGGGGGGGGGGGGGGGGGGGGGGGGGGGGGGGGGGGGGGGGGGGGGGGGGGGGGGGGGGGGGGGGGGGGGGGGGGGGGGGGGGGGGGGGGGGGGGGGGGGGGGGGGGGGGGGGGGGGGGGGGGGGGGGGGGGGGGGGGGGGGGGGGGGGGGGGGGGGGGGGGGGGGGGGGGGGGGGAGGCCGGCGGTGCAAGCTCTCTCTCTCTTCTTATTTCTATAGCAGAAAACAAAAGTGGAGAAGAAAAGAAAGAGGGAGGGGTTAGGGAAAGAATTAGCGCACGCGAATAATATTCTCGGACTCGCAAAAATGTGTAAGATCAATGAAAAATGGAGTGGGCATTTTTCAAAGTTTAAATTCAAACTCATTTGATTTAAATTTAAATGGTTCGGATAGGAAGTGAGGGTTAGGAAGGTCCAAAAATGTTCGGATTTTTGGTGGAGCTCCGGAAAATGATGAAAGAATATATGGCAAGGTTTGAGGAGCAACTCGAAGCAGAAAAGACTTGAGAGTTTAAATTGCAAGTGTGTCACGGTAATTCCACATCCATGGAATACTTTATAATAGCTCCCTAATATCAGGAGGATATGTTATAAAGAAAAGTCACCCTTCCCTCGGTTTAAATGGACCGAAGATCCATGCAATTTATTTAAGTGAGTTTTAGTTGCCTTTGAGAAAATGATGGCAGGGGGGGGGGGGGGGGGGGGGGGGGGGGGGGGGGGGGGGGGGGGGGGGGGGGGGGGGGGGGGGGGGGGGGGGGGGGGGGGGGGGGGGGGGGGGGGGGGGGGGGGGGGGGGGGGGGGGGGGGGGGGGGGGGGGGGGGGGGGGGGGGGGGGGGGGGGGGGGGGGGGGGGGGGGGGGGGGGGGGGGGGGGGGGGGGGGGGGGGGGGGGGGGGGGGGGGGGGGGGGGGGGGGGGGGGGGGGGGGGGGGGGGGGGGGGGGGGGGGGGGGGGGGGGGGGGGGGGGGGGGGGGGGGGGGGGGGGGGGGGGGGGGGGGGGGGGGGGGGGGGGGGGGGGGGGGGGGGGGGGGGGGGGGGGGGGGGGGGGGGGGGGGGGGGGGGGGGGGGGGGGGGGGGGGGGGGGGGGGGGGGGGGGGGGGGGGGGGGGGGGGGGGGGGGGGGGGGGGGGGGGGGGGGGGGGGGGGGGGGGGGGGGGGGGGGGGGGGGGGGGGGGGGGGGGGGGGGGGGGGGGGGGGGGGGGGGGGGGGGGGGGGGGGGGGGGGGGGGGGGGGGGGGGGGGGGGGGGGGGGGGGGGGGGGGGGGGGGGGGGGGGGGGGGGGGGGGGGGGGGGGGGGGGGGGGGGGGGGGGGGGGGGGGGGGGGGGGGGGGGGGGGGGGGGGGGGGGGGGGGGGGGGGGGGGGGGGGGGGGGGGGGGGGGGGGGGGGGGGGGGGGGGGGGGGGGGGGGGGGGGGGGGGGGGGGGGGGGGGGGGGGGGGGGGGGGGGGGGGGGGGGGGGGGGGGGGGGGGGGGGGGGGGGGGGGGGGGGGGGGGGGGGGGGGGGGGGGGGGGGGGGGGGGGGGGGGGGGGGGGGGGGGGGGGGGGGGGGGGGGGGGGGGGGGGGGGGGGGGGGGAGGCCGGTCCAATACATTGATGTCTTCATTTCTCTGCTTCAGGTCATCATGATGAAGTCGGCGTCCTTTCTTCAGGAACTCCATCGTACTTATGAAAGAATAAAGGGTGGGCATTCCGGGAGAACAGACCTCTGCAAGGTCGACTATCTGGTCGATAACATCGAGGAAGGTGGCGGAAGTAACTCTCGAATTGAAACTTACGAAAATATCAAGAGCAAAGTAAGGAGGTATCATGGGAAGTTTCGAGTGGGCAGGCAATCGTTCGATGCCTGAAACAGGGCGTGAAAAGGGGTTCAAAGCAATGGGAATAAGTATTGTGTCTGATATCAGAATTGATGATCTCTCGGAAGGTGGCTCGTGAATCACATACGAGGCCAAGTGTGAGGAATTTACTTTGGAAACCAGGGGTGTATAGGAGATTCAGGTTTCGATCCTGTGCAAATGTGGGTTATGGGCCCACCATGTGGGTTGAAAACAGGAAGGGCTTGACATCTTGCATGGTCATGATAGCAAGGTATGTCAGAGGATAGCCTATCAGTTATGTCGGCAACAACATCGGTACCAAGGGCGAGGGACAAAGAGAACCATTTTCCTGCTCGTTGAACAAGGTGGACCAATAGGCAAAGTTCTCATCCATCAGCGGTTACCGGAATGTCATCAACAATAGTAATAGGGTCTTGCTGACAGAATTGTACAACGAGGGGTTTACATAAGCAGGAGAATATTACTGCTTAGATCATATAGATCACAAGAAAGGTTAAACCAAACAATGGAAAGGAAAATATGATTATCAGATTAAACAGAACAATGGAAAGGAAAATGTGTTAAAACACATATTCCAGGGGTATATCCTTCCCAAGGACAAGCAGAGCACGATATCCATGACAGGATAGAAAGTAGAAAACCATTTAGGTAATGGGAGAGGAATTTTCATGGCATTACCCATACAACGGTGTTTGGATAATTGATAAAGAAAATTTAGCATTGTGCTTCAAACGTTCTTATTGAAATTCGGAGTACCACAGACATGCTTCGAGATAGCATTGACATGGTCTTCAAGCAAAGGTCAGACTTTGGATATATGAAGGATCCATCAGGAACAACTTGTAGAATAAGTTTTACAATTTCCTCATGGAAGAATGGATAGCCTTGCTAAAAGGAAAATTATAACAATAGGTCCTCCGGTCAGGTGTGCTAGGCATGACATCACCTTACCGGGTCATATAAAGACCAATGTTATAACTCTTGGAAATATGTTCCAACCATCATATCTGACTGAGATTCAGATCTGATTGGTGTCTAGATACCTCAGACTCAGGATGTCTGAGAACAAAAGGTGCAACTCAAATTGATGAGATGACATTGTAAGATTCTCAGGAAATGAACTATGGAAGCAAGTTCTGAAACAATAGTTCATCGTTAACCAAGGAGAAGATGAGGATGTGGATGATGGACTCAGAGACCATTCATCGAGAATTCCAAAAAGATGGATTTCCACAATTATGTGAACAAGGAGATAATCATTTGTCCGATCTAATGATATAATGATGTATGCTCAAGGAAAACATACACACTTAATCATTGGTTGACAGGTGCACTCAAAATATGGGCTTAGGTAGCATGATCAATGTTAGAATGGTGATTCAATAACCAAAAGACTTAGATTGAAGCTATCGACCACTCACTTCAAAGCAATGGAGTTGCTAGAAGTTTTGAATTCACACGTCATAGTTCAATTGTCGGTATTCCAGTTAGAAACAACATGGGGACCAAGAAATGAACGGAGATGGCGAGAAGTATCACTTGTACCAAGAATTCTTATTAGGTGGTGAAATTCTCGCTACATTCTTGACATAAAAGACGGTAACACTCCAAGGTAGAACATAACATAAGCTGGATAGCAAGGAGCTTCATAACATGAACAAGGTTGTATTGGGGGAAGGCAATAATGTTGTCGATGATAACACAAATCATCGAGGGCAAGGATGGTATTTCTCATCATGAATTCAATTGATATCCTGGAAGAGCTCGGAATGCTGATGATGATCACGACACATTTGTCGAGAGGCTCCATGAAGTAGCAATCGAACAACGACTGCATCAAGCAAAAGGGCTGATGCAGCGAAAGATTATTGGAACCACAGATATGACACAACTCGGAATCAAGTTTGTTGTTCGAGGTGAAACGATAAGACGGGGAAATCGACATAAGCTTAGCTCATCGTCGAAAGTTGTGCTCCGGGAATAAGGACCAGGTAGCACAATTAAAATTTAGCTCAATAATTATATAGCTGATCAGGCTAGGGAATGACCTGAATGATTAATAAACGGGTAAGCAATGAAAATTACTTATCGGTGACACAGAGTTATTGAATCGGCGTGCGGAATCAATTCACTTATCGGTGTTCTCGAGGGAGTAAAAACTCAAAACCCAGGGGAAATCTGAAATAAGTGAGAAGCAATACTAGATGTAGACTCATAGGAAGCGACACAGTTCTTTGATATGCTTGAGATACCGGAGGGTAATACCGGAAGGAAGATCGAAATAGAGGTTGCGCGGATGTATTGACCTGCAAAAGATAAGTGCTTTGACTTGTCTGAGAAATGGAATCGAAGGAGATCAATATGGTCGAAACCACATATGTAAATTATCAAACCAGAGATACAAGATGAACTTATAACAAGGGGGTAATTATTTTTACGAGAAGCTTCCATGATAAGATCTGCATTGTGTCCATGGGCATGAACTCAAAGTTCAAGGCCGACTCCCACTTCTCCAATGCATAACCTTTCATTCACTTCTCGCCTTCGATGAAGTTGTAGTGTTGAAGTCTTATCTGACATAACAACAGTAGAGTATGACTCGTAATAGTTTTCGGGTTCACACGGATTAGAAAAGGCATAGGTTCAACCCATCAGGGCCTCTTAGGAACATATACCACAAACTTCTGGAGTAAATATCACCAGCTCGAGAGCAGAGCGAGGTTGGCCAAATCAGAGAATAGGATTTATCAATGGCATTATGTATCAGGGAAAGAACTTCTCGAGGTTTTTGTATACAATGGACACTGTCGGATAAAACCCAACAAAGGTTCCGGTGGTCCTCTAGGGATCTGATGTGAGCATCGGTACTCAACCAAAGGAAGAATGCAAGGAGATCAGATTATAGAAACAACTGACTAATTCAAAGCTCAAATGCAAAGGAATTATGATTTCCAATTCAAGGGTTCAAAAGCAAACGCTCTGATTTAGAATGGATAAATTGAATAGACTTAGGGGTACATTCGACGACAACTTGATTGGTCGAGGACCAGCTCATGTTCAAAATGACGCCTGAGCCGGAAGGATGAATTCTAGGATCTGGTTGAGGATTGCGAGCATTCACAACATACTGAATCAACAGACTCAAAATGATAATGACAAAGAATGCCAATATGATTACTAGACTTATGGGATTAATCATAATGCTAGTAAGCAAGAATTTCAAGAGCATTAGGATGTCAAGGATTTCTAGAAGAACGAATGGTATTTTGAAGACTTTTGTGAAATACAGGAATCAACTGTGGATGAACGGATACTCGATAAGTGAGAGGAATTATCCAGGGGTATTCATGTGGTAAAGAACTGCAAGGCAGTAAGCTCAAAGGATTCTTGGGACAACAGAGAGTATTTCGGGACATCTTGTAATAACAAGATCAACGGGGAATGATTGTATGAATGGCAAGTGTATGCAGTTTTCATAGGGGTTGACGGTGGAAGGAAATCGCAAATGCGATGGCACAAAGACTCGAGAAAACATCGTAGAGTAACTTCGGAATCTTCTAGTGCAGCAGGCGATCATCTGAAGTGAGGGGCTCTCCGGGAGAAAGTACTTTCGAGAACCTAAAGTTAGTTTTGTTTTTAGCAAAATCATTTAACCCGAATAGAAGAGAGCTCAGAGTCCCAGAGTAAAGATCGAGGAGTAAAAGATCCTAATACCACGGGGGGGGGGGGGGGGGGGGGGGGGGGGGGGGGGGGGGGGGGGGGGGGGGGGGGGGGGGGGGGGGGGGGGGGGGGGGGGGGGGGGGGGGGGGGGGGGGGGGGGGGGGGGGGGGGGGGGGGGGGGGGGGGGGGGGGGGGGGGGGGGGGGGGGGGGGGGGGGGGGGGGGGGGGGGGGGGGGGGGGGGGGGGGGGGGGGGGGGGGGGGGGGGGGGGGGGGGGGGGGGGGGGGGGGGGGGGGGGGGGGGGGGGGGGGGGGGGGGGGGGGGGGGGGGGGGGGGGGGGGGGGGGGGGGGGGGGGGGGGGGGGGGGGGGGGGGGGGGGGGGGGGGGGGGGGGGGGGGGGGGGGGGGGGGGGGGGGGGGGGGGGGGGGGGGGGGGGGGGGGGGGGGGGGGGGGGGGGGGGGGGGGGGGGGGGGGGGGGGGGGGGGGGGGGGGGGGGGGGGGGGGGGGGGGGGGGGGGGGGGGGGGGGGGGGGGGGGGGGGGGGGGGGGGGGGGGGGGGGGGGGGGGGGGGGGGGGGGGGGGGGGGGGGGGGGGGGGGGGGGGGGGGGGGGGGGGGGGGGGGGGGGGGGGGGGGGGGGGGGGGGGGGGGGGGGGGGGGGGGGGGGGGGGGGGGGGGGGGGGGGGGGGGGGGGGGGGGGGGGGGGGGGGGGGGGGGGGGGGGGGGGGGGGGGGGGGGGGGGGGGGGGGGGGGGGGGGGGGGGGGGGGGGGGGGGGGGGGGGGGGGGGGGGGGGGGGGGGGGGGGGGGGGGGGGGGGGGGGGGGGGGGGGGGGGGGGGGGGGGGGGGGGGGGGGGGGGGGGGGGGGGGGGGGGGGGGGGGGGGGGGGGGGGGGGGGGGGGGGGGGGGGGGGGGGGGGGGGGGGGGGGGGGGGGGGGGGGGGGGGGGGGGGGGGGGGGGGGGGGGGGGGGGGGGGGGGGGGGGGGGGGGGGGGGGGGGGGGGGGGGGGGGGGGGGGGGGGGGGGGGGGGGGGGGGGGGGGGGGGGGGGGGGGGGGGGGGGGGGGGGGGGGGGGGGGGGGGGGGGGGGGGGGGGGGGGGGGGGGGGGGGGGGGGGGGGGGGGGGGGGGGGGGGGGGGGGGGGGGGGGGGGGGGGGGGGGGGGGGGGGGGGGGGGGGGGGGGGGGGGGGGGGGGGGGGGGGGGGGGGGGGGGGGGGGGGGGGGGGGGGGGGGGGGGGGGGGGGGGGGGGGGGGGGGGGGGGGGGGGGGGGGGGGGGGGGGGGGGGGGGGGGGGGGGGGGGGGGGGGGGGGGGGGGGGGGGGGGGGGGGGGGGGGGGGGGGGGGGGGGGGGGGGGGGGGGGGGGGGGGGGGGGGGGGGGGGGGGGGGGGGGGGTTTGGGGGTATGTAGGTATATATAGGAGGAAGGAGTATGTCGGTGGAGCAACAGGGGGCCCACGAGGGTGGAGGGCGCGCCTGGGGGGCGTAGGCGTGCCCCCCTACCTCGTGGCCTCCTCCTTTGTTTCTTGACATAGGGTCCAAGTCTCCTGGATCATGTTTGGTGAGAAAATCACGTCCCCGAAGGTTTCATTCCGTTTGGACTCTGTTTGATATTCCCTTTCTTCAAAACCCTAAAATAGGCAAGAAACAACAATTCTGGGCTGGGCCTCCGGTTAATAGGTTAGTCCCAATAATAATATAAAAGTGGATAACAAAGCCCAATAATGTCCAAAACAGTAGATAATATAGCATGGAGCATTCAAAAATTATAGATACGTTGGAGACGTATTAGTACGTCTTCACGATCGACCGATCTAGCACCGAAGGTATGGCACCTCCGCGATACGCACATGTTCGGCTTAGTGACGTCCCACGAACTCACGATCCTGTAGAGCTTCGAGAAAGAGTTTCATCAGCACGATGGCGTGATGACAGTGATGATGTTGCTACCGGAACAGGGCTTCGCCTAAGCACCGCTACGATATAACTTAGGTGGATTATGGTGGAGGGGGGGGGGGGGGGGGGGGGGGGGGGGGGGGGGGGGGGGGGGGGGGGGGGGGGGGGGGGGGGGGGGGGGGGGGGGGGGGGGGGGGGGGGGGGGGGGGGGGGGGGGGGGGGGGGGGGGGGGGGGGGGGGGGGGGGGGGGGGGGGGGGGGGGGGGGGGGGGGGGGGGGGGGGGGGGGGGGGGGGGGGGGGGGGGGGGGGGGGGGGGGGGGGGGGGGGGGGGGGGGGGGGGGGGGGGGGGGGGGGGGGGGGGGGGGGGGGGGGGGGGGGGGGGGGGGGGGGGGGGGGGGGGGGGGGGGGGGGGGGGGGGGGGGGGGGGGGGGGGGGGGGGGGGGGGGGGGGGGGGGGGGGGGGGGGGGGGGGGGGGGGGGGGGGGGGGGGGGGGGGGGGGGGGGGGGGGGGGGGATTTGAGGAAGCCCATCGTTGGAATATATAAGCCAAGTTCTATAATGAAAATTCACACTAGCATATGAAAGTGACAACATAGGATACTCTCTATCATGAAGATCACGGTGCTACTTTGAAGCACAAGTGTGGAAAAGAGGATAGTAACATTGCCCCTTCTCTCTTTTTCTCTCTCTTTTTTTTTGTTTGGCTTCTTTGGCCACTTTTTTATTTAGGCTTCATTGGCCTCTCTCTTTTTTTTTCCTCACATGGGACAATGCTCTAATAATGATGATCATCACACTTTTATTTACTTACAACTCAAGAATTACAACTCGATACTTAGAACAAAATATGACTCTATATGAATGCCTCCAGCGGTGTACCGGGATGTGCAATGACTCAAGAGTGATATGTATGAAAGAATTATGAAAGGTGGCTTTGCCATAAATACGATGTCAACTACATGATCATGCAAAGCAATATGACAATGATGGAACATGTCATAATAAAATGGAACGGTGGAAAGTTGCATGGCAATATATCTCGGAATGGCTATGGAAATATCATAATATGTAGGTATGGTGGCTGTTTTGAGGAAGGTATATGGTGGGTGTATGGTACCGGCGAAAGTTGCGCGGTACTAGAGAGGCTAGCAATGGTGGAAGGGTGAGAGTGCGTATAATCCATGGACTCAACATTAGTCATAAAGAAATCACATACTTATTGCAAAAATCTATTAGTTATTGAAATGAAGTACTACACACATGCTCCTAGGGGGATAGATTGGTAGGAAAAGATCATCGCTCGTCCCCGACCGCCACTTATAAGGAAGACAATCAATAAATAAATCATGCTCCAACTTCGTTATATAACGGTTCACCATACGTGCATGCAACGGGAATCACAAACCTTAACACAAGTATTTCTCCAATTCACAATTACTCACTGGGGGGGGGGGGGGGGGGGGGGGGGGGGGGGGGGGGGGGGGGGGGGGGGGGGGGGGGGGGGGGGGGGGGGGGGGGGGGGGGGGGGGGGGGGGGGGGGGGGGGGGGGGGGGGGGGGGGGGGGGGGGGGGGGGGGGGGGGGGGGGGGGGGGGGGGGGGGGGGGGGGGGGGGGGGGGGGGGGGGGGGGGGGGGGGGGGGGGGGGGGGGGGGGGGGGGGGGGGGGGGGGGGGGGGCTTTCTACAAAAGATATGCCCATGCTCTAACAAATATAAGTGAAGCAAAAGAGCATTCTACAAATGGCGGTTTTCTATGTGAAGAGAAACAAGCAATACAAACTTCAAATGACATAAGTGAAACACCTGAAGCATTCTATAAAGCCATACTCAAAAGATATAAGTGAAGTGCAAAGAGAATTCTATAAATAAACCAAGGACTATCTCATACCAGCATGGTTCATTATTAAAAGAAAAAGAAAAAAGCACATGACGCTCCAAGATTTACGCATATCATGTGACGAATAAAAATATAGCTCCAAGTAAAATTACCGATGATCGTTAGAAGAAAGAGGGGATGCCTTCCGAGGCATCCCCAAGCTTAGTTGCTTGGGAGTCCTTGAATATTACCTTGGGGTTCCTCGGGCATCCCCAAGCTTAGGTTCTTGCCACTCATTATTCCTTCATCCATCATGATCTCACCCAAAACTTGAAAACTTCAATCACACAAAACTTAACAAAACCCTCATGAGATCCGTTAGTATAATAAAGCAAATAACCACTTCAAGTACTGTTGTAAACCCATTCATATTTTATTTTTGCATTGAAGCTACTGTATTTTAACTTCTCTATGGCTTATACCACTGATACAATCGGTAGTTTCATCAAAACAAGCAAAACAATGCATCAAAAATAGAATCTATCTTAAACAGGACAGTCTATAGCAATCTGAACATTTACCATACTTTCGTAACTCTAAAAATTCTGAAAAATTAGGACAAAATAAACAATTTGTATATTACTTTGCAGAAAGTTTGAGAAGCTTTTGACGTTCCAGTAAAAAATGTAAATCCACGCACTACAGCCAAAGTTTCTGTTTTTGCATTGCACATACCAAACAAGCAATCTAATCATCCTAAAGGCAAATCTTGGCACATTATTTTTATAATACAATGGATTTGTATGAGGGGATAATTATTTTTGTTGAAAAGTTTCTATAATTCAAGATTTGCAAAGTTGGGGGGGGGGGGGGGGGGGGGGGGGGGGGGGGGGGGGGGGGGGGGGGGGGGGGGCCTTCTTACTTTCACTTTTCTTTTTGAAAAGTTTTAGGTTCCCCACTTTATTTATTTTGTTTTAAAACTTTTTAAAAGCACTCAACAGGAATAAATGACTCTCTAAAACTTTCGGGTTGTCTCCCTGGCAGCGCTTTCTTTAAATCCACTAAGCTAGGCATATAGTGCTCGAGTAATGAATCCACCCGGATCCCAAGGTATATCAAAGCCAATTTTAATTAACAATGATTTGTGATTTAGTAGTGAGCACAAAGTAGCATATATCTTGCAGCAACGAAGTCTAACTCTCTTCCTATGCATTGGCATGTCATAAAAGAACAATTCATGCACACATAGTAAAGGCCAATACATAGCATAAACAGTTTCTTGCAATTTTATCGTGTTGGAAACATAGAGAGGCGGAGATGTAGTTCCTCTCTCATAATAATTGCAAGAAGGAGCAGCAAGCACATGCATATTATATTTATCAAAATCATCATGTGTAGTAGTAAAATGCAACCCATCAATATAATCCTTAATAAGTGCAAACTTCTCCAATATAGTGTAGTTGGGAGAATTCAAAAAGATAATAGGACTATCATGTATGGGTGCAATAGCAACAATTTCATTCTTAACATAAGGAACTATAGCAAGTTCATATCCATAAGCATAATTCATATTGGCATCTTGGCCACAAGCATAGCAACCATCAATTTCATCAAAAAGGGATATTTCAAATGAATCCAAGGTATCATAGCATCCATCCTTCGATAAGCACGAAGGGAAATTAAACAATGTATGAGTTGAAGAGTTACTCTCATTAGAAGGTGGGCACGGGTAGCTAATCCGCTCTTCCTCCTTTTGTTCTTCGCTCTCCTCGTCATCTTTTTCATCTAATGAGCTCACAGTGTCATCAATTTCTTCTTCCATAGATTCCTGTAAAATATTAGTATTTTCTTGGACAATGGAAACTTTCTCAATAAACTCATTAATATGGGCATTATATTCATAACTCTCATAGCAATATTTGAGTATAGCAAAAATTTCAGGTCTGTAAACAGCATCATCATAATTTTCACACTTTTCAAACAAATATTCAATTTCATAAGCACCCTTAAAAGCAACAAATTCTTCTATTTGTTCCACATCATAGTAATCATATATACCATTAGCATAAGAAGCCAAGGTTTCATTATCATTAAATTTACATGAAGAAGGAAGGTGTGGAGCCTTCATCCTAGAGCAACAAGTATAATCATATCTCAAGCATAAATTCCGAGCATACCAATGCAACATATGAATTTGATCCCATAAGAGTTTCCCTTTTTGAGTCAAGCGATAATCCCTAAAGTATTCACGTTGATCCAACGTGTCTCCCATTATCAAGTTGAATGGGGTTTTCTCAGGATTATCAAAGTAGTGTTTAATATTTTTCACATAACGAGCATCGAGGGTTTTTGGAGGTTCCCCATCTCCATGAGTAGCAAGTACACCTAATTTTTTTGGTATTTCGTGTTCCATATCCATAACTAAAGATAGAGAACAACTTAGAACAGCAAATAAAATCTACTTTAGTGATAAAGCAAACAAGCACACACGAGAATATTCACCCCACGCTATTGCTCCCCGGCAACGGCGCCAGAAAAAGGTCTTGATAACCCACAAGTATAGGGGATCAATTGTAGCCTTTCTCGATAAGTAAGAGTGTCGAACCCAACGAGGAGCTAGAGGTAGAACAAATATTCCCTCAAGTTCTATCGGCCACCGATACAACTCTACGCACGCTTAACATTCGCTTTACCTAGAACAAGTATGAAACTAGAAGTACTTTGTAGGTGTAAAGGGATAGGTTTGCAAGATAATAAAGAACATACAAATAAAAGCTAGGGGTTGTTTAGATAAAGAAACAATTAAGTTAGTTTTATTAGAGAGCTTTTTGTCACAAGAAAGTTATTTGTCCTAGGCAATCGATAACTAGACCGGTAATCATTATTGCAATTTTATATGAGGGAGAGGCATAAGCTAACATACTTTCTCTACTTGGATCATATGCACTTATGATTGGAACTCTAGCAAGCATCTGCAACTACTAAAGATCATTAAGGTAAAACCCAACCATAGCATTAAAGTATCAAGTCCTCTTTACTCCCATACGCAACAACCCCCTTACTCGGGTTTAAGCTTCTGTCACTCTAGCAACCCACTATAAGCGAATCATGAACATATTGCAACACCCTACAGCAGGGATCCCTCACGCTTGTGCGACACGAAGAGCACCATAGGACAACACCAATAATAAAACATACAACTCAAACCAATCATGATCATCAATAAACCCATAGGACAAAACAGATCTACTCAAACATCATAGGATAGCCATACATCATTGGGAAATAATATATAGCGTTAAGCACCATGTTTAAGTAGAGATTACAGCGGGGAGAAGAGGTGTTACACCACTGCTTAGAGGGGAAGAGAGTTTGTGATGACGGCGGCGAAG
Organism: Thinopyrum obtusiflorum; assembly: GCA_036873465.1. Lineage (NCBI taxonomy): Eukaryota > Viridiplantae > Streptophyta > Magnoliopsida > Poales > Poaceae > Thinopyrum > Thinopyrum obtusiflorum. The sequence continues at coordinate 16,130 of JAAAWM010010180.1, forward strand.
TTGTTGGTGTAGATCATCGTCACGATGATGGCCCCGGTGGCATTCTGGCGCCACCGGGAGAGAGGGGGAGAGAGCCGCCCTCCTTCTCCTTCTTCTTCCTTGACCTCCCCCCTATATGGGAGGAGGGTTTCCCCTCTGGTCCTTGGCCTCCATGGCGGCGGGAGCCCCTCCGAGATTGGATCTCTCTCTGTTCTCTTCTGTTTCTGCGCTCCTGTTTTCTGGCCTTTCACTATTTCTTAAATTCCCGGAGATCCGTAGCTCCGATTGGGCTGAAATTTTAACACGATTTTTATCCAGATATTATCTTTCTTGCGGCAAAAGAAGGGAACCAAACACCTTACGGGGTGGCCACCAGCCTCCTGGCCACGCCCAGGGTAGGGGGGCGCCTCCAGGGCTTGTGGGCCCCTCAGGCATCGTCTTGCGTTGATTCCAATTCCCAAAAATCACATATATTCCAAAAAAAATCTTCGTAAGTTTTTATCGCGTTTGGACTTCGTTTGGCATGGATATTCTGCGAAATAAAAAATATGCAACAAACAGGAACTGGCACTGGGCACTGGATCAATTTGTTAGTCCCAAAAATAGTATAAAAAGTTGCCAAAAGTATATGAAAGTTGTAGAATATTGGCATGAAACAATCAAAAATTATAGATACGATGAAGAATAGGTATCAGGGCGCGCCTAGGGGGGTGGCCTCGCCCTGGGACCCACAAGGCATCAGGGCGCGCCTAGGGGGTGGCCTCGCCCTGTTGCCTTGTGGGTAGGTGGCGCCCCCCTCTTGTATTATTTTTATACTCAATAAAAAATCTCTGTGAAGTTTCAGGTAATTTTGAGTTTTGTAGAATAGGTATCTTTGTTGTAGCTTTTTCAGCTCCAAAATTCCAGCTGTCGGTAATCCCCCTCTCCATGTAAACCTTGCAAATTAAGAGAGAAATGGCATTAGAATTGCATCATAAAGTGGAATAATGACCAAAAACAATATAAATAACAGTAGGAAATCATGATGCAAAATGGACGTATCAGCCCACATGAAGCACAGTCACCGTTATATCAGGAGCGCACATCCGCCAGATTGGCGCCGCGCCTCCCGACTTGTGTGTAAGATGGTCTCTCCAGCAGGCCATGTTTAGTTTCTATATAAAGGAATGTCCTGTCCTATTTCTTCTATAAAAGCTAGGTCGAAGGGTGTCCTTTTTAGTAAAAAAGGCATTATTGGATTTTAGCATGAAAAACCAAGGTGTTTTTTGATTGAACGCCTTTTGCATTCAATTTGGATGAATTATCTCCATTGCCTAACCTCATATGAAAACTTCATAAGTTGAATGAGTTTCTAGTTTTTTATGTTGTGCAGTAAAATACGTGTTATGTCAAATATTTTGACCCTATAAAATTCAAGAGGGGCACTATACTGGATTTATATTGTTCCTAAATTTATGAAATCGAACTAACCAAAAAAATCTAAACAATGGCATATGTGGAATTTAAGGTTAATGACAACAAGGGTTATTTAAATTATGTATAGTTCCATGAAGTGATACGGACTTAAGTGATTGTCAGTCAGCAAAAGATCAGCAAATCCAACACACTATGCAAATAAAGATCATACCTAGGGCCGAAAGCTCCCACACAAGGTGGGGTCTGGGGAAGAGAATTCTAGACATGGCATAATAATTCTGCAAGGAGGTTGGTTTGAATCCGGGACATCCTGGCCACAAGTGGAGAGACCACCACCGTGCTAGGCCCCCCTCTATATAGATTCAATATATTCAATTTTTTGTCTCTATCAAAAGAAGGTATTCTAACAGAGTAAATTCCATTTTGAAAAATATATTTATAAATTAATGACATGCCAATCCAATTATTTTTTGTGCCACTATGAACCAGAATTCTGCATAACGAACTCTAATTTAAACCATATTTTAACATTTAAAGTGGGTTTTAATGATATCTCTCATCTGAATGATGTGGACACATGGATGGCCAAGTAGGACATGCATTTTGCAAATACACCTCTAGTGTGGTAGGCCATGTTGATCTTCTTAGCTACCGCAAACTCTAAATATAGCTCTGTCATGCCATATGGCAGACCTCAGTTAACCTTTGCCACATGGCATTTATCCTTTACCATGTTAGACATGTATTTTGCAAAATATACATCCCAGTTGGCATGTAATGTGTCAAGCAGAAAAGTGCCATCTCACCCAGGGCGAACGGGGCGATCATATAAGAACGGCTTAAATAACTTACATGTGATTCAAAGCAGGGTTGTGTTTGCAAAATCTCAGATTTAAAATGTCCTTGAAGATGAAATGTGATTTAATTTGCTATCTTATAGACAATTGGTTCAAAAATCAGAACTTGGCACCTTTTATTCTAATAAAAAAGTTTAACATGTTTTTAATTTACTTACAGCATCGTGATAACTTTAGCCTTTTTTAAAATTTTCCCATAACTTGATAAGTTTGATCCACCTTGCTAGGAGGATGTGTTTGCTGACTATGTGAAATTCCCCAAAATTTAATTAACTTCTATCAAATTCCCAAACTATGTCATTTCAGTTACACTACAACGAATATGGGCCCAAATTGTGGTTTCATTGGTTCAAAGGATATCTAAAGGAATTTCTATGATTGCAATCCATAGAAATGTTTTATTTAGAATACATTTGGTTCAAAAGACAACCCTTTGAATTTTGTAAGGACTGCTTTGCAACACTATAATCATATAGGATTCCTAACAAGAGGCTACACATGTTGTAGACATTCCTCCGTGTCTGAAAATTATGACATGAACTCAAATTCCATAGAAAACTTATGTGTTTTTCCTATGGTGCAACCAAACAACTTCCATTACTTGTTATCATATTTTTTGATTCTACTTGATTCCACCTACCATGACATTCTATTCATGTATTATTTTTATTCATTTATTTTCGAGTGATAGAAACCAAAGAGAGCTCCTGACACGTGGTCCTGCCTTGTCGGCTTGGATAAAATATAAATAGATTCAAATCCACGACAAAATCACAACCAAATGGTTTAACATGTAAACTAGACTTTTTTGAAACTTGGCAAGCACTATCACAAAATCACAAATAGTAGGAATAGGCGGGGAATAAAAAATGGAGTTCACCCTTGTTCTTAAAATTATGATATTGGTCATAATTTTGAACCCAATAATTACCTATGATAGTAAGATACTCTCAATGAGACACGATATTGATTGCTAGATTATGGTGGAAATTCATCTTGGCTCTCTAATGTCTACTACACAACTTATTATTGTAGACTCGTATTGGGCCTCCAAGCGCAGAGTTTTATAGGAAAGTAGCAATTTTCCCTCAAGTAGATGACCTAAGGTTTATCAATCCGTGGGAGGCGTAGGATGACGATGGTCTCTCTCAAACAACCCTGCAATCAAATACAAGAAATATCTTGTGTCCCCAGCACACCCAATACAATGGAAAATTATATAGTTGCACTAGTTCGGCGAAGAGATGGTGATACAAGTGTAGTATGGATAGTAGATATAGGTTTTTGTAATCTTAAAATATAAAAATAGCAAGGTAACAAGTAACAAAAGTGAGCACAAACGGTATTGCAATGCTTAGAAACAAGGCCTAGGGTTCATACTTTCACTAGTGCAATCTCTCAACAATGTTAACATAATTGAATCATATAACAATCCCTCAACGTGCGACAAAGAATCACTCCAAAGTTCTTATCTAGCGAAGAACATAAAATGAAATTGTTGTAGGGTACGAAACCACCTCAAAGTTACCTTTTTCGATCAATCTATTGAGCCATCCCTATAAGTGTCACAAACAGCCCTAGAGTTTGTACTAAAATAACACCATATGATACGCATCAACCAACTCTAATGTCACCTAGATACTCCAATGTCACCACAAGTATCCGTGATTTAATTATTCAATATGCATCAAACAACTTCAGATTCATAATATTCAATCCAACACAAAGAACTTCAAAGAGTGCCCAAGGTTTCTACCAGAGAAAGAAGGACAAAAACGTGTATCAACCCCTATGCATAGGTTACCCCAATGTCATGATAATCCGCAAGTTCAATACCAAAACATATATCAAGTGAATCAATAGAACACCCCATTGTCACCACAGGTATCCATATGCAAGACATACATCAAGTGTTCTCAAATCCAAAAAGTATTCAACCTGATAATACTGAAACCTCAAAGGTAAGACCTCAATTCATCACAACAAGATAGAGAGGGAGAAACATCATATGATCCAACTATATTAACAAAGCTTGAGGTACATCAAGATCATGCCTAATCAAGAACATGAGAGAGAGAGGAAGAGAGATCAAACACATAGCTAGTGGTACATACCCTCAGCCCTGAGGGTGAACTAATCCCTCCTCGTCATGGAGACTACCGGGATGATGAAGATGGCCTCCGGTGATGATTTCCCCCTCCGACAGGGTGCGAGAGAAGGCCTCCAGATGAGATTGCTTCGGTACAAAGTCTTGCGGTGGCAAAGCAGAAGTTCTAGTTCAAGTTCTAGGGTTTTCTGGATTTATAGGAATTTTTGGCGTCGGTTTCACGCCAAGGGGGGCCCATGAGGGAGCGACAAGTTTGCCCCGCGTGCCTTGGGGGGTGGGCGCACCCCCCAGGCTTGTCACTTCCTCGTGAGGCTTCTGGTCCTTCCTTGAAGCTTCGGGGGTCTCTTTTGGTCCGCAAAAAGTCACTCCAAATTTTCAGCCCATTCCGAGAACTTTTATTTCTGCACAAAAAACAACACCACGGTAGTTCTGCTGAAAACAGCATCAGTCCGGGTTAGTTCCATTCAAATCATACCAAAACCATATAAAATTGTTGTAAACATGGCATGAATACTTCATAAATTATAGATATGTTGAAGACATATCAGCATCCCCAAGCTTAATTCCTGCTCATCCTCGAGTAGGTAAATGATAAAAGAAATAATTTATGAAGTGTGAATGCTAGCATAGTGCATAAGTTTGATCAATGATAATTTCACTCACTTTTCCTAGCATCATAACAGCAACTATTTCTCATAGAACTCATCTTGATAAAGTAGCAATCAATCCACATGTTATGGTTCAAACAATGCATTCTCTTGAAACTTAACAACCTATGTTCTTAGTCACCAAACAATTGCAATTCAACTTATCTTCAACAAAGTCTAAGTAAGAGCTCCACATACTCAATTATCATATAGTCTTCTATGATTTCTAGTACTCAAAGCATATTTTTTAGAATGAATAGTATTCATCGAACATAGAGAAAGATAGGGGCTTAATGTTTCGCCTCCCAACTTATTTATCATAGAGATAAATTATCAACAATAATAATTCATGATCAAATATGTTTGAATGGCCATATATGCCTGGATCTTTCCCACCACATGATGCTTGCCAACTAAAGAGTAGGTTAGAATAAGAAATTGACTCAACAAAAATAAAATTAACAAAAAAAAGTAAAAGGTAATCCCTTCGCAGAGGGAAGCATGGATTTGCAGAGGTGCTAGAGCTCGAGGCTTTAAACAGAGATGAATATAATTTTGAGAGGAATGCCTTTCCTGTCAACGTCACGACCAAGAGTTCTCAATATCTTCCATGCTAAACACATTATAGGTGGTTTCCAAGCGGAAAGGTAAAGTTTACTCCTCCTCAACCATTCAAACGCAAGCCATGGCTAGCCGAATCCTCGGGTGCCCTCCATACAATCAACTTTCCGGGGGAGTTCATTTCTTTATTTTTTGTTTTGATCATGGAATTGGGCATCCCAATTACCAGCCTCTCTCGTGCAATGACAAGTGAATAAACATCCATCATGAGAATAACCCACTTAGCGTGGAAGATACTAACCACCCCCTGCCGCTTCATGAGCGGTACGGGCACACAAAACAGATGTTTATTTGAAGATTTAGAGATGGCACATGCAAATTTACTTTGAACTGTAGGGTAATATCGTATATAGGTAGATTTGGTGGACACTCATGGAAGAAACTTGGCTCAAGAATTTGTACGCACAAGCAGTATTCCCTCTTAGTATGGATATTTTGGCTAGCAAAAAGATTCTAAACAAGAACCACATGTTGGAGGATCCATAACAATATAACTTTGATGCAAATATACCCAAACATAACTCATTACGTTGTCTTCCTTGTCCAACTTCAACTAATTTTCTCAAGTTTGAAAATAATTAATGGGTATTCACAATCATAAAATATGTCCAAGATAATATATTTGTATGTGAAATTTCTCTGCCATATACTAATCATTCATGAATTGCTTGTATGACCAATATGGTGATTGTCAAACTTCAATAGATTTTACTTTCTAACCAAATTTGAAACTACTACTAAGCATTTGAAGCATATATAATTTTAGATTTATGATATTTAATTCATTCAACAATTTACTCTTAGGATATAGGTGAAGCACAAGAGTAAATGACAAACTACTCCAAAAAGATATAAGTGAAGATCAAATGAGTAGTTAAATAATTAAGTAGCTATGTGACGACTCTCTCTCATTTAAAACTTTCAGATCTAAGTATTTTATTCAAACAACAAACAAAATAAAATGACATTCCAAGAATAGAACATCTCATGCGAAGAAGCAAAAACTTAGGCTCAACCGATACTAATCAATAATTGTTGACGAAGAAAGGTGGGATGCTTATCGGGGCATCCCCAAGCATAGAAGCTTGAGACTTCTTGGAATATTAGATTAGGATGCCTTGAGCATCCCCAAGCTTGAGCTTTTGTGTCTCCTTAATTCCTCTCATATCACGGTTTCCCTAAATTGCAAAAGCTTCATCCACACAAAACTCAACAAGAACTCGTGAGATAAGTTAGTATAAATATGTGCAAAACCTTATCATTCTCTAATGAAGAAAATCACTAAAATTATAATTCGACATTGCATACTAAATGCCTCTGCATATTTAATACTCCTATCCTCAAATAGAATCATTAAACAAGCAAACATATGCAAACAATGCAAGCATAACAGCAATCTGTCTAAACAGAACAGTCCGTAAAGGATGGAAGAAGATTCATAATTATCTAACTCCAAAATTCTAAAAAACTACCACGCTGTAGAAATTTTGTTGTAGCTTACTGTATAAAAATTTCAAGATTTTATCATGTTCTGACTTTTCTGCAGAATTCAAACAATAATAGAAAACTTTCTGTTTTCAAATAGCAACATATAGACTTGCAAAATAAGCATGGTAAAGGCTATACTTGACACTTTTATTGAAAACAAATACACCAACATTATTCTAAATAATAGCAAGTAAACCTCAATAAAAGAAAATGATGCTCCAAGCAAAAATCATATCATGTGACGAATAAAAATATAGCTCCAAGTGAGGTTACCAATAATGTTGAAGACGAAAGAGGGGATGCCTTCCGGGGCATCCCCAAGCTATGATGCTTGGGTCTTCCTTGAATATTACCTTGGGGTGCCTTGGGCATCCCCAATATTAGGGTCTTGCCACTCCTTATTCTCCTCATATCGACATCTCACCCAAAACTTGAAAACTTCAATCACACAAAACTTAACGGAACTTCGTGGGATAGGTTAGTATGATAAAGAGAAAACCATCCACTTTGGTGTTGTCAAGACAAGATTCATAATTTTTCTCACATAATGCCTGCTGTACTCTATCATTTCCAAAATTGATATTGACTAATATAAGCCATAGAAACTATAAAACAAGCAAACTATGCATTGAAAACAGAATCTGTCAAAAACAAAATAGTCTGTAATGATATGAACAAAAATCATACTCTAGTAACTCCAAAAATTCTGAAAAATTAGGAAAGCATAGGAAATTTGCGTATCAATCATGTGTAAAAATTTCAGAATTTTATCACATCCCAGTGAATTATGGTAATTCCAGAACTGGGCGTAAATGTTTTTGTTTTTGCACAGAATCAAGTCAACTATCATCCACACTATCACAAAGGCTTTAATTGGCATTTTATTGAAAAAAAGTATAAAACATGATTACTACAGTAGGTTAATCATGTGAACACACAAAAACAGTAGGTATAAGTATTGGGTTGTCTCCCAACAAGCGCTTTTCTTTAATGCCTTTTTAGCTAGGCATGATGATTTCAATGATGCTCACATAATAATAGGAATTGGTACATATAAGAGAGCATCATGAATAACATGGCACACACATTTAAGCCTAACCCACTTCCTATGCATATGGATTTTGTGAGCAAATAATTTATGGGAGCAAGAATCAACTAGCATAGGAAGGCAAAACAAGCATGACTTCAAAACTTTCAACACATAGAGAGGAAACTTGATATTATTGAGATGCCTACAAGCATATGTTACTCTCTCATAATAATTTTCAGTAGCATCATGAATAAATTCAACAATATGGCTATCGCATAAAGCATTCTTTTCATGATCCACATGCATAACAATTTCATTACTCTCCACATAAGCAAATTTCTTCTCATCAATAATAGTGGGAGCAAACTCAACGAAATAACTATCATGAGATACTTGATTGACATAACCAAATTGAATATTAAAATCATGATGACAAGTTTCATGGTTATCATTACTCTTTATAGCATACATGTCATCACCATAATCATCATATATAGCAACTTTGTTGTCATAATCAATTGAAACCTCTTCCAAAATAGTGGATTCATCACTAAATAAAGTCATGACCTCTCCAAATCCACTTTCATAATTATTACAATAAGATTCAACACCCTCCAAACTAGTGGGATCATTATTTCCTAGAGTTGACACTCTTCCAAACCCACTTTCATCATTATAATCATCATAAATAGGAGGCATGCAATCATCATAATAAATTTGCTCGTCAAAAGTTGGGGGACTAAAAATATCATCTTTGTCAAACATAACATCCCCAAGCTTATGGCTTTGCATATCATTAGCATCATGGATATTCATAGAAAGCATACTAACAACATTGCAATCATGCTCTCATCATTCAAGGATTTTATGCCAAATATTTTATTGAATTCTTGTTCTAACACTTTGGCACAATTTTCTGATCCATCATTTTCAAGAAAGGCATTATGGAGATAAAGCATTTGAGGCAACCTCAATTCCATTTTTTTGTAGTTTTCTTTTATAAACCAAACTAGTGATAAAACAATAAACTAAAAGATTCAATTGCAAGATCTAAAGATATACCTTCAACCACTCACCTCCTCGACAAAGGCGCCAGAAAAGAGCTTGATGTCTACTACACAACGTATTCTTGTAGACTCGTGTTGGGCCTCCAAGCACAGAGTTTTGTAGGACAATAGAAATTTTCCCTCAAGTGGATAACCTAAGGTTTATCAATATGTGGGAGGCGCAGGATGAAGATCGTCTCTCTCAAACAACCCTGCAATCAAATGCAAGAAATCTCTTGTGTCCCCAACACACCCAATACAATGGCAAATTATATAGGTGCACTAGTTCGGCGAAGAGATGGTGATACAAGTGTAGTATGAATAGTAGATATAGGTTTTTGTAATCTGAAAATATAAAAATAGCAAAGTAACAAGTAACAAAAGTGAGCACAAACGGTATTGCAATGCTTAGAAACAAGGCCTAGGGTTCATACTTTCACCGGTGCAATCTCTCAACAGTGCTAACATAATTGAATCATATAACAATCCCTCAACGTGTGACAAAGAATAACTCCAAACTTCTAATCTAGTGAAGAACATAAGATGAAATTGTTGTAGGGTACGAAACCACCTCAAAGTTATCTTTTCCTATCAATCTATTGAGCCATCCCTATAAGTGTCACAAACATCCCTAGAGTTTGTACTAAAATAACACCATATGATACGCATCAAACAACTTCAGATTCATAATATTCAATCCAACACAAAGAACTTCAAAGAGTGCCCAAGGTTTCTATCGGAGAAAGAAGGATGAAAACGTGTATCAACCCCTATGCATAGATTACCCCAATGTCACGATAATCCGCAAGTTGAATACCAAAACATAGATCAAGTGAATCAATAGAACATCCCGTTGTCACCAGGTTACCATATGCAAGACATACATCAAGTGTTCTCAAATCCAAAAAGTATTCAATCCAATAATAGTGAAACCTCAAAGGTAAAAACTCAATTCATCACAACAAGATAGAGAGGGAGAAACACCATATTATCCAACTATATTAACAAAGCTCGTGGTACATCAAGATCATGCCAAATCAAGAACACGAGAGAGAGAGAGAGAGAGAGAGATCAAACACATAGCTACTGGTACATACCCTTAGCCCCTAGGGTGAACTACTCCCTCCTCGTCATGGAGACCGCCGGGATGATGAAGATGGCCTCCAGTGATGATTTCCCCCTCCTGCAGGGTGCCAGAGAAGGCCTCCAGATGAGATCGCTTCAGTACAGATGCTTGTGGCGGTGGAGCGAAAGTTCTAGGTCAAGTTCCGGGGTTTTCTGTGTGACGCCCCCGGCTCAATCGTGCACTAATCATACACGCAAATGCACATGATCAAGCCTAAGGACTCACTGGAAGATATCACAACACAACTCTAAAACATAAATAAAGTCATACAAGCTTTATATTACAAGCCAGGGGCCTCGAGGGCTCGAATACATAAGCTCGATGTCATACAAGCATCAGCGGAAGCATCAGATATCTGAATACAGACATAAGTTAACGAAAAGGCCTTTTAGAAAGGTGGGGCAAAATAAAACACTACGATCGAAAGGCGCAGGCCTCCTGCCTGGGACCCTCCGAACCTACTCCTGGTCGTCGGCAAGCTCGTAGTAGTATCCGCCCTTGGGGTAGTAGTAGCGATCGTCGGCGGGGGCAGCTGTCTCAGGGGCTCCATCATCTGGTTGCATCAAATGGATATGGGGGAAAAAGGAAAGCAAAGCAACCGTGAGTACTCATCTAAAGTACTCAGCAAGCAAGGATCTACACTACATATGTAACATTATCAAAGAATGGATGTATATGTGGACTGGGCTGCAGAAATGCCAGAATAGAGAGAAGGCCTAGTCCTATCGAAGACTAGCATCTTCAGCGGTCTTGCAGCATTAGAAGAGTGTAGATTAGCACAGAATAAAGTAGTGGTGTTATCAGCCTCACCCAGAGATCCTTTCTCGACTACCCGCGAGAAAGCAATCCCAGAGCCATACAGTCATCAACCTCGTCCCGAGATCCCTTCTCGACTCCCTGCGAGAAGCAATCCCAGAGCCATAGTATCCAAGTCTAGTTGTATCGATCGGGATACAACTCCGAGCGTCCGTTACCAACGATCCGGCTATGCATAGATTAGTTCTTCCCTGCAGGGGTGCACCAACTTACCCACCACGCTCGCTTAACTCCGGCCGGTACACACTTTCCTGGGTCATGCCCGACCTCAGCCAAATGACACACTGCAACCTTACCTAGAGCTCAGCAGAGAGGTCCCCACCGGTCTACATCCTAAGCACTCAGGGGTCTTGGGCCATCGCCTTTGCACTCCGGGTCGTTGCGAGCAGGGTGGATACCAGCGCCAACGACATGATCCGACCCGGCCGCAATGCTGAACTGGACGTCTGACAGAGCTTTCGGCTGATGCCACGATGCAGAGTACCCATATTTATTCCCGCGTGATGGTTAGTGCTATCGGGCCAGAGGCCCACTCGAATCAAATATCCAAAGGGGGGGGGGGGGGGGGGGGGGGGGGGGGGGGGGGGGGGGGGGGGGGGGGGGGGGGGGGGGGGGGGGGGGGGGGGGGGGGGGGGGGGGGGGGGGGGGGGGGGGGGGGGGGGGGGGGGGGGGGGGGGGGGGGGGGGGGGGGGGGGGGGGGGGGGGGGGGGGGGGGGGGGGGGGGGGGGGGGGGGGGGGGGGGGGGGGGGGGGGGGGGGGGGGGGGGGGGGGGGGGGGGGGGGGGGGGGGGGGGGGGGGGGGGGGGGGGGGGGGGGGGGGGGGGGGGGGGGGGGGGGGGGGGGGGGGGGGGGGGGGGGGGGGGGGGGGGGGGGGGGGGGGGGGGGGGGGGGGGGGGGGGGGGGGGGGGGGGGGGGGGGGGGGGGGGGGGGGGGGGGGGGGGGGGGGGGGGGGGGGGGGGGGGGGGGGGGGGGGGGGGGGGGGGGGGGGGGGGGGGGGGGGGGGGGGGGGGGGGGGGGGGGGGGGGGGGGGGGGGGGGGGGGGGGGGGGGGGGGGGGGGGGGGGGGGGGGGGGGGGGGGGGGGGGGGGGGGGGGGGGGGGGGGGGGGGGGGGGGGGGGGGGGGGGGGGGGGGGGGGGGGGGGGGGGGGGGGGGGGGGGGGGGGGGGGGGGGGGGGGGGGGGGGGGGGGGGGGGGGGGGGGGGGGGGGGGGGGGGGGGGGGGGGGGGGGGGGGGGGGGGGGGGGGGGGGGGGGGGGGGGGGGGGGGGGGGGGGGGGGGGGGGGGGGGGGGGGGGGGGGGGGGGGGGGGGGGGGGGGGGGGGGGGGGGGGGGGGGGGGGGGGGGGGGGGGGGGGGGGGGGGGGGGGGGGGGGGGGGGGGGGGGGGGGGGGGGGGGGGGGGGGGGGGGGGGGGGGGGGGGGGGGGGGGGGGGGGGGGGTTTTTGAATTTTATTTAATCATTTAATCCAACATTATCCAGAATAGTGTATGATGACGCAAGCATGACATAGGTGTGACATCAGCAGGTCAAACCCAGCTGACCAGAGTCAAACCTAACAGGTGGGCCCAGTGGGACCCACGTGTCAGTGACAGAGCTAACTAAACAGGGTTAGTTTAATCTAATTCACCTAATTAGCAGGTGGGGCCTACTGTCAGTGAGAGATTAGTATTCTAATTAACTAATTAATTAATTACCAGTTTTATTTATTTTTAATAAACATTTAAAGGGGTGGGGCCCGTATGTCAGTGGGCCATTGCGCCCAGTCAGCGCGTTGGCTGGGGTCAAGGGGACCCAGTGGGGCCCGTGGGGCCCGCAGTCAGCGGTACAGAGGCGGGGCCCGGCCATCCACATCGGCGCCGACCGGCGACTCGACGCCGGCGACCGAAACCAACGGCGGCGCGCGTCGGGAGGGCTCGGGTTTCGCACACAGGGCACGGGGAGGAGCGTGGCTGGGCTCTTTCGAACGGAAAGACCACGACGAAGCGTTTGGTGACGGTGGCGGAGGCTGCCGCTGCCGGAGTTGAGCGCCACGAGCTCATCGACGACGAGGTTCTTCGGACGAGGTACGGGAACGGCAAAACGGCGCGCGTTCGAGTGATCTAAAGGGCGAAGCGAGGCCCACGCGGTGCGGTGAGTGCGACAGTGGCACGCACGGGACCAAAAGGTCACCGTGGCCACGCCGGCGATGAGGCCAGGCGGCGGAGGGTTCAGCCAAACGCGGAGCAAGCGCTACAGGTGACTTGAGGAGGCAGGGGAGGGCGCGTCACGCATAGGAGCTCACCGGGGAAGCGTGGGGACTGGGCAGTGGGCTCGGGGTGGACCGGTGGCGTAGATCGACGGCGAGGTCGTGCGGTGGCCGAGACGGAGGCGAGGAAGAATGCGGCGATGCGAGGAGCTCCGGAGCTCGATCCGGCAGCGTAGTCGAAGCAGAGGAGCAAGGCGGAGCTGTTGGACTTGTCGGGGCGGCGAACGGGCGACGGTGGACGCGGCTAGGCCGGAGCCATGGCGGCGGCGGCGTTCGACTGCGACGGGGAAGGGGGAGAGAGGGAGAAGGAGTGGCGAGGGAGGCTAGGGGGGCCAGGGCTTGCCCTTATCCCTCCACGGCGGGTGCGGGGTCGCCCGGTGTCGAGCAGAGGCGAGGGGAGGCCAGGCGCGGCGTGCGCGCGCGCGGCGACAGCGTGCGCGCGCGCGGCGACAGCGAGCGCGCGGGTGAGCAGTGAGGTAGGGGAAAGCGCGGGGTGGGCTGGGCCGATGCTGTAGCCAGCAGGCCGAAGTGCACAGTAGAGCTTTTAGGCCTTTTTCCTATTTTTCTTTTTCTGTTTTCTTTTCAACTCTGTTTTGTAAATTGTTTGGGCACTAAAAGGTTTTTGTAAAATATGAGACCTAGCTCACAAATCACAGTGTATTATATCCTAACACCAAAAACTAGTTTGGGCAAAACATAATTTCATATTTAATTTAGATTAAATAAAAGGTTATTAAATATTGTTTTCAGCCACTGTTGGAGGATGTTTGAGTCGCTTAATTAATTTATTAAAAGTTGGTTACAATTTTAGAATTGTCTCTGGAATATTTTTTATTTAAAGAACATTTTAGTTTCTGGGTTTGGACAACTTTTATTTTCACTTTTAGTTTGAATTCCATTTAAATTTGAATTTGAAAAGAGCTATGATCCAAATGATGTTTAAGCACTGTTGATCATGATGATAAGGCTTTAACTAAGGGTGATCACTGTGGTTAATCACATGGGGTGTTACATTATGGATTTATAGGAATTTTTGGCGTCAGTTTCACGTCAAGGGGGGCCATGAAGGAGCGACAAGCCTGCCCCGCGCGCCCTGGGGGGTGGGCGCGCCCCCAGGCTTGTCGCTTCCTCGTGAGGCTTCTAGTCCTTCCTCGAAGCTTCGGGGGTCTCTTTTGGTACACAAAAAATCACGTAAATTTTCAGCTGATTCTGAGAACTTTTATTTCTGCACAAAAAACAACACCACGGTAGTTCTGCTGAAAACATCGTTAGTCCGGGTTAGTTCCATTCAAATCATACGAAAACCAAATAAAATTATTGTAAACATGGCATGAATACTTCATAAATTATAGATACGTTGGAGAGGTATCACTCTCCGGTTAGATTGGTGGGATGAATACTTATTACTCAAAGTTTTCCCTATCCTTTTTGTAGATGTCGGCTCCCACCTCACCATGGGCCTGCCACACAGTGATGGGCTAAAATCTTGAGTCGGTTGAATAAACTTTTAAAAATGTATACTTGCTCTAGCTTCCATCACCATCTTCCTTCTCTAATCTTATGCCAAAGTCATTTTTCTCGTCACCTCATATCTTTTTGTTGTTGTCACTTTCTTCTATCCCCTTGCCTCCACAATCTTCCCTCGTGCCCTCCTACTCATGGCTCTCTTCGTCCATGCCTAATTGCGGCAGTGTCAGTCTAGGGCACACCCCGGGTATTATGTCCCCGATGGCCGCACGGGCAAAGGTGGAGAAGAGGAGAGTTATATGCTCCATGAGAAACATGTGGTGCACATGGAGCGGTGGTGGCCTTGCTGGCATGGTGGTGTTGGTTGTGTATGCATATGAAAAAAAATTCATTATTAGAACCGCCAACGTCACTAATACATCCCATACTAAGAACTTGACAATCGCATGCACGCTAAGCACATCGGGCGCCAATATATTTTATACTAAAATTTTCTATGTTCTTTATCATACTACTATCGTAGCGAGTATAAGTTTCTATTACTTAGTTAATGTAGCTAACCACATAACAATGTTGCTAAATATTAACTATAGTGTTATTTGTTATACTATTCTAACATATATCATTTTTTTTCTTTTACTAATTTTAAATTAAATATTATAAATTATGACATTTTTATTAATTTTGACAATTGCATAGTGTGTATATATTTCTGTGCATGAGTTGTTAGAGATACGTAAAGCACACAGTCTAAGAAATATCTTAATAGTGGCTTCTAGTGTATGATTGGATAAGCATATTTATACAAAATTTTAAAGTATAAACTGAACCATTGGCAGATGTTTCTTTTGTAAATTGGGATCGGTATTAAGTTGACATGTGCTTTGTAATTGATGTAGAAACAAAATTGCTTCTCCAGCCCTCGTCCTATTCGTACCCCGTCACATGCATCTTCACCACCGCAGCTCGTTCCCCTCCTCCTATGGCCGCTTCATCTCCTCTGCCACCCTGTCTCCTCCATCACCCATCTCCTCCTCCATGGTCGCCTGCTACTTCTTGAGCTTGTGTTGGTTTTTCCCTTGAAGAGGAAAGGGTGATGCAGCAAAGTAGAGATAAGTATTTCCCTCAGTTTGAGAACCAAGGTATCAATCCAGTAGGAGACAATGCACAAATCACCGAATACCTGCACAAACAATCAAACAACTTGCACCCAACACGATAAAGGGGTTGTCAATCCCTTCACGGTTACTTGCAAAAGTGAGATCTGATAGAGATAGATAAACGATAAAGTAAATATTTTTGGTATTTTTGGTTTATAGATCGGAAAGTAAAAGATTGCAAAATAGTAGATCGGAAACTTATATGATGGAAAATAGACCTAGGGGCCGTAGGTTTCACTAGTGGCTTCTCTCAAGATAGCAAATAATATGGTGGGTGAACAAATGGGGGGGGGGGGGGGGGGGGGGGGGGGGGGGGGGGGGGGGGGGGGGGGGGGGGGGGGGGGGGGGGGGGGGGGGGGGGGGGGGGGGGGGGGGGGGGGGGGGGGGGGGGGGGGGGGGGGGGGGGGGGGGGGGGGGGGGGGGGGGGGGGGGGGGGGGGGGGGGGGGGGGGGGGGGGGGGGGGGGGGGGGGGGGGGGGGGGGGGGGGGGGGGGGGGGGGGGGGGGGGGGGGGGGGGGGGGGGGGGGGGGGGGGGGGGGGGGGGGGGGGGGGGGGGGGGGGGGGGGGGGGGGGGGGGGGGGGGGGGGGGGGGGGGGGGGGGGGGGGGGGGGGGGGGGGGGGGGGGGGGGGGGGGGGGGGGGGGGGGGGGGGGGGGGGGGGGGGGGGGGGGGGGGGGGGGGGGGGGGGGGGGGGGGGGGGGGGGGGGGGGGGGGGGGGGGGGGGGGGGGGGGGGGGGGGGGGGGGGGGGGGGGGGGGGGGGGGGGGGGGGGGGGGGGGGGGGGGGGGGGGGGGGGGGGGGGGGGGGGGGGGGGGGGGGGGGGGGGGGGGGGGGGGGGGGGGGGGGGGGGGGGGGGGGGGGGGGGGGGGGGGGGGGGGGGGGGGGGGGGGGGGGGGGGGGGGGGGGGGGGGGGGGGGGGGGGGGGGGGGGGGGGGGGGGGGGGGGGGGGGGGGGGGGGGGGGGGGGGGGGGGGGGGGGGGGGGGGGGGGGGGGGGGGGGGGGGGGGGGGGGGGGGGGGGGGGGGGGGGGGGGGGGGGGGGGGGGGGGGGGGGGGGGGGGGGGGGGGGGGGGGGGGGGGGGGGGGGGGGGGGGGGGGGGGGGGGGGGGGGGGGGGGGGGGGGGGGGGGGGGGGGGGGGGGGGGGGGGGGGGGGGGGGGGGGGGGGGGGGGGGGGGGGGGGGGGGGGGGGGGGGGGGGGGGGGGGGGGGGGGGGGGGGGGGGGGGGGGGGGGGGGGGGGGGGGGGGGGGGGGGGGGGGGGGGGGGGGGGGGGGGGGGGGGGGGGGGGGGGGGGGGGGGGGGGGGGGGGGGGGGGGGGGGGGGGGGGGGGGGGGGGGGGGGGGGGGGGGGGGGGGGGGGGGGGGGGGGGGGGGGGGGGGGGGGGGGGGGGGGGGGGGGGGGGGGGGGGGGGGGGGGGGGGGGGGGGGGGGGGGGGGGGGGGGGGGGGGGGGGGGGGGGGGGGGGGGGGGGGGGGGGGGGGGGGGGGGGGGGGGGGGGGGGGGGGGGGGGGGGGGGGGGGGGGGGGGGGGGGGGGGGGGGGGGGGGGGGGGGGGGGGGGGGGGGGGGGGGGGGGGGGGGGGGGGGGGGGGGGGGGGGGGGGGGGGGGGGGGGGGGGGGGGGGGGGGGGGGGGGGGGGGGGGGGGGGGGGGGGGGGGGGGGGGGGGGGGGGGGGGGGGGGGGGGGGGGGGGGGGGGGGGGGGGGGGGGGGGGGGGGGGGGGGGGGGGGGGGGGGGGGGGGGGGGGGGGGGGGGGGGGGGGGGGGGGGGGGGGGGGGGGGGGGGGGGGGGGGGGGGGGGGGGGGGGGGGGGGGGGGGGGGGGGGGGGGGGAACTTTAGAAAATCATATCTTTTAAACCGTAACTTCGATGAAAATAATTTATATATGAAAGTTGCTCAGAATTTCGATACGAATCTGAATATGCCCTCCGTATTCCTGTCAGATGCCCCTAGCTAGACGAACATGGAACTTTTTGCCTATTTTAGATAAATGAATAGTGCCTGGCTTTTATATAATAAATCCAAACAAATTCCTAAAATAACTAAATGACTTAGACATGTCTTTAGGCAACCCTACACTGCACGTTAGCATAGCCTGCTCTGTGTTGCAATGTTTGCCGTGTATTTATCTGTTTCCTCCCCCCTTTTCCCTCTCGATAGACCCCGACACCGACGTCGACCCTGGGACTGACGCAGCTCAGGAGCCCGACGACACCGTTGACGACCTTGCCTTTGCCACCGAGCAACCAGGCAAGCACCCCCCCTTTGAGCATACCGATATCGCCTATTCTTTCTCTCTCATGCTTGCATTAGAATTGGGCTGCTGCTACTGCTTTACCTATTCTGATGCATAGCCTGTTTATTGTAACCTGCTATTGATACCTTACCCGCTGATCCTAAACTGCTTAGTATAGGCTGGGTTGAGACCTCAGTGACCCCCTTTGTCCCGACTGCCCCACTGGATTATCAGAAGACCCGGACAACAGGACTGAAGACCAGGCCCCGGCACCACACATCACCCCCTTAGTTGTAACGACACTGCAGCGTTACTATCGAGTGCCGAGGGTGATACCTCGTATAGCACTCTTGATGTTAACTCAGTGGAATAGCTATTTGGTCGTGGTCATCGAGGGTGATTCCTCCTTCTCCACTTCCGATACGACCTTGTCACGCAACACTTCAAGTGTGAACCTCGAGGGTGAATCCTCCTAAGTTCAACTTGACGTTACATCGAGTGGGCATCCGTCGAGGGTGATACCTCGGATTCTCCTGATGATATGGACACACAGTTACTGTGACTTTACCCCTGAACCTTGTTAGAGACGAGTTGACCCTGAGGGGGACCCGAGGGAGTTAATTTTACTGCAGAACTGGAGGGACAGGCGGTACCACCCAGTAGAGGTGGACCTGAGTTCCCGACAGTCTTTTGCGAGACGGGTTGACCTGGATGGTGCCCGAGTGATGAATACGAGGCGTGGCTGGGCATTCTTAGCCCTTGCCGCAAGTCCTCGAGACGGGGCGACGGGGTCACATCGATCGTGAGTCTCTGCTCGTTACCGCAACCCCCAAGGTACTAACGGTTTGGATATTTGATTCGAGTGGGCCTCTGGCCCGATAGCACTAA
>JAAAWM010010181.1:0-35254 GCA_036873465.1 Thinopyrum obtusiflorum
GCCATGTGCGGTGCCCCCCTCCACCATATTCCACCTCGGTCATATCGTAGTGGTGCTTAGGTGAAGCCCTGCGTCGGTAGCAACATCATCACCGTCATCATGCCGTCGTGCTGACGGAACTCTCCCGTGAAGCTCTGCTGGATCGGAGTTCGCGGGACGCCATCGAGCTGAACGTGTGCTGAACTCGGAGGTGCCGTACGTTCGGTACTTGGATCGGTCGGATCGTGAAGACGTACGACTACATCAACCGCGTTGTGCTAACGCTTCCGCTTTCAGTCTATGAGGGTACGTGGACAACACTCTCCCCTCTCGTTGCTATGCATCACCATGATCCTGCGTGTGCGTAGGATTTTTTTTGAAATTACTACGTTCCCCAACACAACAATCTTCTCGGAATCAAATGGAGCAGCCACCGGACAAAGCCGGTGCAGGGTGGCTATTTATAACCGCAGCCTTCCCACATCGGAAATGGTCGTTTTGGACACGCGGTCCAGCCAATGGCCAACCGACACGTTTGCAACGGTCTGATTTGAAAGCAATGGTAACATTACTTGAGGAACAAGTAATACTAACTTTTTGGTCAGAGACAAATCTCTCGCAACAAAGAAGATGACAGTCTCTTGCTGGCAAGTATTTGCTCGGAACACAAAGATATTTCTCTCACAAATTTCATAGGATTGAGTTTAACATCGGAGAATCAAAGCTTCAACACTATACCCCTCTTAATAGTACGGTGGTCCTATGACTCAATGAAAGAAAAGAAGAAGAACAAAAAGAATGCTACGTCTTCACTTTGTCTTCAACTTCTTTCGGCTGCAGTCACTTCCTTCATATGCCACTGAACCAATTGATTTGTGTCAGCAATTTTAGGTTTCACTTTTCACAGTATAAACTTCATGAATAATGCTCGCTGCCACGCAGGGCATATTCTTCGGAGTTTACATCAAACTCCTCATGACCTCATGGACTTATTACTCTGTGTGCACTAACAAACACATTAGTCCCTTACTGTTTATGTTAACAATCTTCAAAATATAAGGAGGCAAATTATTGCACCAACAAGTAGTGCCAAATTATATTAATGCACCAAATTACAGCACACCTAGGCTCTCTCATCAGAATTCCAGAGATAGCACACCAGGGTTTAAAGGGAGACCTTATTATATTAGAATATCCTATGCATTACAAAGATAATCTCACTATTATTTATGTTTTCATGCATCTCACATTTTGAAAATGATCACAATGAATATGAGAATGCACGCATCAGAAGAATATTGCGGAATAGTGCAATGCCTAACAAACTTGGCACCAAGGGATTGATTTTCATTCTGGATGCAATGAAACCCACATGCTCCCCACCTGCAGATTCGTGTTCAGAATATGATTCTAATGACTATTCTAAGCTCGAGGAGGCAAAGGCAGATGGCCAATCATGTTCACCCATCAAGGTGCATGTTCTAATTTGGCAAGGTTTTATTGATTGCACGTATCTTGCATTTCTTCTACTTCGTTGCACCACCATCTGCTTAGTTTACTTATCATATATGTGAAGATGTCATGCCCATCCATCATCAATACCTATTCCATCTGTCATCATACCATATTTTTTCATTCAAATGTTGTTCTTGTGTATCAGACATCCAAAAGGAAGAGGGTGATTGCAGAACCTGAAGGAGTACAAGCAAAGTCCTTGAAAAAGGTTGTGGTACCGGAGAAATTAGATAGCATCCCACTTATATTGGCGATAGAATCAGCGCCACAAAACCTAGGTGTAAGTGCATCTAGTGCCCCTTAGCGATTTTGGTGTATTGAAGACTTATAGGTTAAGGGACTAATGTGTTTGTGAGTGTACACAGGTCTATAAGTCTATGAGGAGTTTGATATTTACAGTGAAAGTCGACCCCTAAAAATGAATGTCTTCAACTGAAGACTTTGGATTTCTGAAGACTTTGAAAGTGAAGAAATTGGTGTGACCCGGACTTTAAACCCGCCTTCATTTTGTGTAATAACTGTAGTTATAATACCAACACTGGAAAATACCGAATTTGTGCAATCACCAAAATCTAGCAGCTCCATCTGGTAAAACTGAAAAATACCAAAAAAAAGTACAATGCACATATTTGTTTGACTTGCCAGAATGCACTGTAAGGGTTTGCTTTATGTTGGCTATATGGCTGTTGATAAAATCTAGTGCTAGTTATATCAAAGATCCAAGCTTTGGACTAGATCCAATATGACCGCAGCTTGAATCATTGAACTGTTATGATAAATATTTGATCTTAATGGCATAGGAGTAGAATGCACATATTTGTTTAGCTGACATAATGCTATCCAAGAATTTTCTCAGTTCTAGTTGCTTTATCATGGTTGTGTGGTTGTTGAGAAATCTTGCGCTACTGATGATATGGATCTGTGCTTTTGGACTAGACCAAGTATGGTTGAAGATTGAATTGCGACGATGAACGTTCAATCTATAATGGCCTAACAGTAGGATTCCCATGTATGTAGTTTCCAGTTGAATGTGCTCTTTTCTAGCTGTATTGCTATCATCATTTTTTTCTCTAGAAATCGTTTGGGAACTAATCTTGATCTCTCTGTTTGCCCAGGGAGGGGCCTGACTTGCTGGTGAGGACTGCAAAGAGATCTATGCTGGAGATGGTGGACTTGCGGCCCCTTAGAAGGTCATTTTTTATCTTGTGGAGGTGGGGCAAGAAGACTGGTAGATGGACTATGTAGGTGTATGGGCCCCACCTACTGGCGGACTGCTGGTTGCCTTGGCCCTACGGCATCATCTCTGAGCCCCCTCCCGACATGCTGCGGGTCCTAGATGCCGAGATATGACCTCCTCTCCTCTCTTCCCTTTTAAGTGCTTGTTATGTTGTCCCATTTAATTCCAGCAGCGTTATCTAGTCGCTTATGATGTGCTGATTCAGTCTGTGCGTGGAATGAACAATGCATGCTCTTGTCTGTAATCTCAAGGCAATCAAAGTTCAAACAAAGTTGTTTACCAAGTTAGAGGTTGATCTGCTAAATTTTATTTATGTTCACTTCTACCCAGTTTGCTTGTAATCATTTCCTCGAGCCTGTTAAGTGTGATAATAACTGGTTGCTTGTGTCTTGAGATTATCATTGATTGAATACTTAACTTTTGTGGAAATCTTGTTCCAGTCATCCCTAGTCATTAGACCAAAATGATACCACCCCCCCTCCAAAGTTTATTTATTCATAATTTCATAGCTGTTCTTTCAAAATGTCAAGCACTAATCTATAAATTAAAAAGCTGGTAGTCTGACCCAGAGTTTAAGCCGCTTCTATCAATCACCATCTACATTAGATATATCTTCTGAAACTTTTTTCAAATCCAAAAGTTCAGTACCTTCCTACAAATTAGTGAATTAGGAGAGGGGCTCTTTTGTGTAGAAAAATAAAAAGCAGGGCAATCTTTCAAACTTGCATCCGAAATGTGAAATATTTATACAAAGAGGGAGAGATGAAGACAATGCAGCAGGGTTGGTTATCTAATTGGCTAGTCAAACATGAGGTGGTTCATAGATCTTTGGGCTTTGATCACCGAGGAATAGAGACTTTACAAATAAAAGCAGGGGATTGGGATTCCATTGCTGTCATTTTATATGTATATGGTTACAATTATTTACGCTCCCAATGTGCTTATGATGTAGCACCCGGTGGATCTTTAGCTAGCGTTTTGTGTAGTAACTGAATATGCTGGAAAATACCAAATTGCCCAATCACCAAAATCTAACAGCTCCATCTGGTTAAAGCTGGAAAATACCAAAAAATGTAGAATGCACATATTCGTTTGACTTGCCAGAATGTTGTGTAAGGATTTGTTTTATGTTGGCTGTATCCTGTATGGCTGTTGATACAATCTTGTGCTAGTCATCATAGATCAATGATTTGGACTAGATCAATGATTTGTCATCAGGGAAAACCGCCATGTGGTGTGCGCTGGGGATTCTTCTTCCGCTCTGTTGCCTCCCGCCCTGCCCCTCTGGTGGCGGAATCTTCTTCGATTTCCGGCATAGGTGGTAAGCTACCGATTCCTCTCCTCTGCTTTCTCATGCTCTGCGTGCCCACGACCATCCTATCGTGCTAAATTGTATGCCAAGGTGATTGGGATGCCTCTTCTCTATGTACGGATGACAGGTGGTTGTTTAGTAATCTTGTACTACTAATGATATAGATCTGTTTGTTTGGACTAGATCAAGTAGATTGGATATCTTAGCTTAGACTAAATAATGTTTGATCTGTGTGTTTGGACTCTACCAAAATTGAACATCTTCTTTTCTTTGGGCGTGGCGCAGGTGCGAGATACAGTCGGGCGAGGTGGTTCTGCTGATCAGATCCAGTTGTGATCCGAGCATAAGCGAGAGCAAGGAGGATCCAGTTGTGATAGTGAAGTTTTATATTCGGTAGGGCGGAGCGATCCAGTTTGATAGCGCCGCTTGGTACCCTTTATATTTCCTTGAATGTGAACCTTGCAAAGCAGTGAATTTTCAAACAAGAGTAGTATGTTGTTGGGAGGAGACGTGCCTTCATATAAACTGGATTTGCTGTGATTTGTGTATTGCTTTTCTCCTTGTACCATGCATGTCAAAATTTCTGGATCATGCAGAAATAAAGCATACTCGGTGTCATTTCTTGAGGCAATGTCAGCTTTTCTCATGTTCTATTGCATTTCTCGTTCCTTTTCATTTTTGTGTTATAATTCCCTCGCATGTGTTCTTATACCCACAGCATTTTTCTTGGACATACATCTTATAATTTACATGGCAGATGTATGGTGTTTGACCGATGAAAAGATTGGTTGATAAATAAGAAATAAAAGTTGTGAATGGCCCCAGATCCTTCCTCATTGCCGACATTGTTGATGGTGCACCGGGTGTTGTGGTTGAAGCAGCTGATGTTCAAGGCCGGCCACGGTGCGATGGGGCGCTTAGTAGAAATAGTCGTGGAGGCTATCTGAAAAAGAGTGTAACAACTTGTAACACTCTTGGTGGGGGGTTTCTTATACCCTTTCTTATACCTCTTCTGTCCGAAAATACTTGTTGAAGAAATAGATGTATCTAGATGCATTTTAATTTTAGATACGTTTATTTTTATCTATCTCTCAGACAAGTATTTTTTACGTAGGGAGTTTACGATAACAACGCTATGCGAGAAAAAAAAAGCCGTAGAGGCTTGTGAAAAAGAAACGAATACTAATACCTATTGGAAAAGATGACATAAATATGAATTCCAGTAAAAGACTAAATAATAAATAAATAAATAAAAGAAAATAGATACATGAAAAGACATCCTAGCCAAAAAGAAAAAGAAACAAATACTAATACTCGTATCAATCCTGCACGGCCTAAGTACTCGGTAGCCAGATATATAATACATATTTGAACAAGACTATCCAGCAAAAAGACTAATAATAAATATCCTAGCCCAAAAGAAAAGGAAAAAGGAGAGAAATACTAATACTAGAACCATGAACCCTGCACGACTAAGGACTCATGTAGGCAGAAAAGATAGCTTCATACTAGTAATTAATCATTTAATTTGCAGACGAGCACATGTGGTGGAGCCGCATTGACTCCGCCTCTTTTTTCTTTTTTAATGAAGCCAACAGGTTTGGCATGTGACCAATGGATGTATGGCCACCGGAGCTGCAATTAGGGGCTGGCGCATGCGAGAATCGGTCACGGCAACACATAATTGCTTCATGTTGCTCCTTGCTTTAGTCCCACCTCGGTTGGGGAAGGTGGTGGACACCAACATATAAGGGAACTCCATTTTGTTATCTAAAATACTAGAACCACATGGTAGTTACACACAAATAGCGCATGCGCTCGCGTGAAATATGCGCGACTTAGACTTAGGAATATGACCGGAAATGCGTGAAATATGCGACGGTCGAGTGTCGAGTCTTTTAATAATAGTTATATTTTTTGCTGATGTGGCCATCTACTGTAAAGAAGGAGAAAGAGCATATGATCGGCACGCAGCATAGTAAAAGTCTACGATACAAAGAGAAAGACATAACACTAACATCAGCTTTCAAATCACACAAAGCAGTTTTAACATAGTGTCAAATTGGACTCTACGCCCATTTGGCTCGGAGATAAATTTAAAAGTATGTGGACATCTCATTGTAGACAGCAGTTTCCATTCTTTTTTATTAAAGAGGGTAATTTTTGTTATCATGTGTCCTTGCCCACAACTAAACCAACTAAAACATGTTTTTTTTTTCAACGCGCACATGAATTCAGCGGGTCTCTGCGCCATAATATGTCCTTGCAAAATGACACTATTTTCATCGACAACATGGCTTTAGCGGGTCTCTGCGCCATTTGGCGCAACAGGTCATCTAGTTAACCTTAAAGTAGAAT
This sequence comes from Thinopyrum obtusiflorum, assembly GCA_036873465.1. Lineage (NCBI taxonomy): Eukaryota > Viridiplantae > Streptophyta > Magnoliopsida > Poales > Poaceae > Thinopyrum > Thinopyrum obtusiflorum. Next base: position 6,402 of record JAAAWM010010181.1, read on the forward strand.
GAAATGAAATAAAGACAAACAATATCAAAATAATATTATTTTTTTCTAAAATGGAATGAAGGCATTGGTATTTCCTTTAAGAAGAGAGAAAAAAAAAACTTGGGCACAACTTTGCACCAAAGTTGAACTTTATCGTAATATGCAAAAATAATCATATAATTACGAAATTTGGTCACATATTATATAGTATTTGTATGTATATAATTACACGCAGCCAAAAACCAACAAAACCAAAAAATAACCAATAACAAAAAGGTAACAAAGAAAAAAGAAAAGCGCAATCCAGAAGAACAAAAACGATCCCAAGAAGCAATTCGACTGACCCAAAATAGGGGTCAATCGATTTCACACAGCCCAACCCAATAACAGAATTAAACAGCAGAAAATGAAAACAACACACATCTCAAAGCACATCCAACGAACAGAAAATCGATTGACCACAAAGTGAAAAGTCAGCTGACTGAAATGTAGCTAAAGTGGACATTTTCGCCATCGCAATACTAATCAATCCCTAACTATTAGGATCCTAGCTATTTTAGATGAAGGGGAAATAATTTGATGCAATTTCAGAAATCCTAGCTATTAGGATCTGAGTGACAGAGAGGGATCCACTAAATCCCTGCCTCGATTGGTTCCTTTGGGAAACAAATCCCAAATAACAGAACAAGGCCTGAAGGTTTGAGAAAATCACACGTGACTGTTAGGTATAACACATCGGACTGATTATAGTACATACAAACTCTAGGATTACAGCAAGGAAGGCGTAAACCAGATAGCTTTTGGCCACTCGAGCCAATCCGAATCTGGGATGTCTCGTCTGTCGCACTCTTGGAAGACACCGGTCTTGACGTTGAACTCCCAAATTTCCGGAGGCAGCACCTCCACGGACTCTCCATTAATATAGTCGGATCCTGGCATAATGCAGGTGAAGTAGACGCAGTTGGGCCTTATCCACATTGACGTTGCAGACGCCACGGAGGCCGGCACCGCCAGCGAGTGGCTTCGGCTGCCGATGAGGAAGGCTTGGCCACTCAAGTGTCGCGCCTTCCTCCAGCGCCGGGGCCGGGAGCCGCCTGGATGGTAGGTCTGAACATGCATTCGCATCGGCCTGTCTCGTGTTTCCAAAGGCAGACCGGGGCCGTCGCTCCACACCACGTGCAGCATGCCGTCCTGGGCGAAGACGAGATGCTTCCCGTAGCGGCGGTGGTCGGGACCAAGCTGAGGGCGGCACTTGACGAAGGGCACCGGCGTGACGGGGGGAGGCGCGGCCGCATCCACATCGAGGGACCATATATGGCCGCACCGTGTCATGTAGTAAAACTTGCCGTCGTGGTACACGATGTCAAGGTCTGTGTTGCTGCCGCCGTAGAGCTCACCGACGTCGGGTCCGCCGCGGCCGGCAGCGTCAGGCCAGTGCAGCCACTGCCAATCGTCTAGGCCCGCTTTCGTGAACGCCAGGCCGAGCCCGTAGCGGCAGAGGACGGCGACGGCGTGGTCCTGGACGGTGGGGTTGGCGGAGAAGGCCACCTTCTGGATCAACTTATACTGCACGGTGCAGATGCGTTTGTCTGGCGGCGGACCCGCGTGGAAGTACTCCGGCGAGCCGTCGGAGTTGACGCCGAAGGGGCTTGGATAGAGGTGTCCCTTTCGCCGGAGCGGCGGAAGGCGGACCTGCGCGTTTGTCAGGGGGTTCAGCAGCGTGACGCTCATGCTAGGGTCGAGGAGGGCGAGCCAGCCGGCGCTGGAGCCGACGCAGCGCGAGCCCGGAAGTGCCCAGAGTGCGCAGCGGCGTGTCGGGAGGGAGAGAAACGTGAAGTGGTCCATCAAGGTGGGGTAGCCGCCGTCGGGGATCACCAGCCACGGCGGCGGCATCGCGGGGAGAGCCGCGCGCCAGGACCGGCACACGCCGCGGAACCGTATGCAGCAGGGCACGTCCAGGAGTTCGCCGATGCTCCTCAGTAGATCTGTAGGAAGACCATCCCAGTCGGGGAAAGTCGACGACGGCCTGGCCTCCGCCATCGCGCGATCGATCGTCGATTCAAAAACCTATATCAAGAACTTATGACTTTATGAGCTCGCGTACGTAGGATTGTAGGAGACAACCTGATTTCACGCGCGCGTATATGTGGTGGGTTCCTAGCTACGAGATCGTTTCGTAGACGGTGAAACAACTGCAACCCGGAGTCCGATTAATTTGGACAAAGATGTAAACTTTGAGAGTGCTTTCATTTTGATTGATACAGGAAGATACAGAGTACATATATATGCGGGAGAGAGCCCGGACTCATGCATGGGTGTAGTGGCGATCGTGGGAATGATCGTGGAGCAACGCCCACGCTGACCTGGTCATGAGCGTGACCAGCCTGTCGGGGGGGGGGGGCCCCCCCGGCAGTGTCAGCGGCGGGTTCGACGACGTTGAGACTGGATCGGATGTCGCAGAACGATGCTGTTGGTAGTCCCTTGGTGAAGATATCCGCGAATTGTGCGCTGGTAGGAACATGGAGAACACGGACCTCACCTAGAGCTACCTTCTCCCTTACAAAATGTATGTCAATCTCTATATGCTTGGTTCTACGGTGCTGGACAGGATTACAAGACAAGTACACTGCTGAAACATTATCACAATAGACAATCGTCGCCTGCCGAATGGGTCGATGAAGCTCGCCAAGAAGCTGACGCAGCCAAACTGTTTCCGCCACAGTATGAGCAACCGATCGATATTCTGCTTCAGCAGAAGACCGAGAGACCGTGAGCTGCCGTTTCGAGGACCAAGAAACCAAGTTATCACCCAAGTACACGCAGTAACCAGAGGTAGACCGTCGAGTATCTGGGCACCCCGCCCAGTCTGCATCAGAGTACGCTGTAAGGGAAGTAGGGGAGGAAGCGGTGATTGTGAGACCATGATCGAGAGTGCCCTTGAGATAGCGCAGAATACGTTTGACGTGGTTGAGATGAGGCAGGCGTGGATCATGCATAAAGAGGCATGCTTGCTGAACGGAGTAGGCGAGGTCGGGGCGGGTGAGGGTCATATATTGCAGAGCACCGGTAATACTGCGATAGAAGGTGGGGTCGGGGACAGGATCACCATCAGAAGAAAGCTTAGAACCAGTGTCTGCTGGGGTGCGAGAGGGGTGACACTCGAGCATACCAGCTTTAGAGAGGAGATCTACTGCGTACTGTTGTTGAGAAAGAAAGAGACCCGAGGAGGAGCGAGAGACAGTAACACCGAGAAAGTGGTGAAGGGAACCAAGATCCGTCATGGAAAATTCTTTGTGGAGGGAGGAGATGATATGGTGAAGAAAGGAGTCAGAGGACGCAGTCAAAACAATATCATCTACATATAGAAGTAAGTATGCAGTATGGGAGGAGGAGTGAAGGACGAAGAGCGAAGAATAAGAGCGGGAAGGGACGAACCCAATGGTGTGGAGGAAGGAAGCAAACCGCTGAAACCAGGCACGAGGCGCCTGCTTTAGACCGTAGAGGGATTTCTAAAGAAGGCATACATGATCAGGAAAGGAAGGATTAGCAAAACCGAGAGGCTGGCGGCAATACACGGTCTCGGCGAGGCTGCCATGGAGAAAAGCGTTTTTCACATCTAACTGATGGATAGGCCAACAAGAGGAGACAGCCAGGCTGAGGACAACCCTAATGGTGCTTGGTTTAACGACGGGAGAGAATGTTTCGTCAAAGTCAATGCCGGGTTGTTGAGAATCACCGCGACACACCCAACGAGCCTTGTAACACGAGAGAGAGCCGTCAGAATGGAATTTGTGACGAAAAACCCACTTTCCAGAGACTATATTGGCACCAGAGGGGCGAGGAACCAGAGACCATGTGTTGTTGAGAATGAGGGCGTCGTATTCCTCCTTCATAGCTTGGAACCAGTTGGGATCAAGGAGAGCAGCCTTGTAGGACACGGGCAAAGGAGAAATGGAGGAAGCGGAAGCGTGCAAGTTGAGACGATCCACCGGAAGACCAAAACCGGACTTGCTACGGGTACGCATGGTGTGGTTGTTGTGTGGTACGGGAACAGGGACAGCACGAGGAGGCAAAAGTCGCGAGGACGCCGGCGATGAAAGAGCTGCGGCGGGTGAGGTGTCATGGCTGGAGCCGGCGACGGCGGAAGGAAGAGGGGACATGGGAGAGGCAGTTTGGCGAGGGGCGGTGGGTGGAGTGGTGGAGCCTGATTGGTCTGCATGCGGCTGAGTGGCTGGCGTAGATGGAGTGGGTGGAGTGGTGGAGCCTGATTGGTTTGCATGCGGCTGGGGGGCTGGCGTAGATGGGCGCGAGAGTTCTGCATGCATGTGGGCCGACGAGGGTGGCGTAGGGAGTGGTTGGACGTGAACAGGGCCATGCACGGCATGCACGTCGATCGGAACTGGTTTGGTGGGCGTGGTGTGGTGAGGCGCCGAGAGAGGGGAAGAAAGGTCAGGTGTGAGGCGAGTGGCAAAGGGAAAAATGTGCTCGTCAAATGTGACGTGACGAGAAATGATAACGCGACCGGTTTGAGGATCGAGACATCTGTACCCTTTGTGGGAATCAGAAAAACCGAGAGAGACGCAGGGAAGAGAGCGAGGAGAGAGCTTGTTCGTAGTGGTGGCGGCCATATTAGGGAAACAAAGGCATCCAAAAACGCGGAGATCGTCAGAAGAGGGGGAGGCCAGAAAGAGAGAATCGTAGGGTGTAAACCGAGGGCAACTCTTGGTTGGACGAATGTTGAGAAGATGTGTGGCATGGCGTAGAGCTTCGACCCAATACGTAGGAGGCATTGAGGCTTGGATGAGAAGAGTGCGGAGAATATCATTGATGGTGCGGAGGGAGCGTTCAGCTTTGCCATTTTGGGGGGAAGTATAAGGGCAGGAGAAGCGGAGGAGAACACCATGGGCAAGAAAGAAATCACGATTGCGTGTATTGTCGAACTCGCGCCTGTTATCACATTGTAGGAAACGAATGGGGAGGGAGAAATGAGAGGCAACGTAGCGTTGAAAATTAACAAAGAGACCATGCACATCTGACTTAGATCGAATAGGAAAGCTCCATACATAATGGGAGTAGTCATCAAGCATTACAAGATAGTATTTGAAACCAGAAATACTAGGGATAGGAGAGGTCCACAAGTCACAGTGCAACAACTCGAAGGGAAACGAACTAGTGGTAGTAGAAGAACTAAATGGTAACCTAACATGCTTGCCCATCTGACAAGCAGTGCACAAAGAAGCATCATGCGAGTCGCGATCATGCGGAAGCTGGAACTGTTGGAGAAGACTCGACGTCGTGGTTTTGTTGGGATGGCCGAAGCGGCGATGCCAGAGCGTGACGGAGGCGAGTAGGGCATGAGGTGAGGCAGCAGGTGGATCGCCGCGAATGGTGTAGAGGTCCCCCGAGCTATTGAACCGAGCAATCACCTCCTTGCTGCGAAGATCCTTCACGGACAACCCAAATGGATCAAACTCAACAGAGACAAGATTATCAGTGGTGAAACGTCTAACAGAGATAAGATTTTTAATTAGGGCAGGAGCAACTAGTACTTCACGGAGAAGAAGGGGTGAGCGGGAGGAAGAAAGTGTAGAAGTACCAATGCAGGACACAGGGATAGAAGAACCATTACCGATGGTGATAGAGGGGGTACAGAACTGATGGATGAATGGAAGAAAGCGTACTCGAAGATGCAGACATATGCGAGGATGCACCAGAATCGAAAATCCACTCGGTACCTTGGTCTTGGGTGGTAAGAGAGTTCATGGCCGCGATGAAGGCGGCTTGGTCCCATGTCGGTGTGGTCGTTGTTGGTGCAGGTGTAGCAGGAAGCTGGTACGGCGGTGTAGTCGATGATGAAGGCACCGCGGCAGGATCCCAGCTTGATGGAGAGGGCACGCCATAGGGGTACAGCGAGGCGGGTGTAGGAGCCGTGGCGGACTGGTATAGGGGAGCGAGCGCCGTGTACGCCTGCGGTGGAGGCCTCGAACCCAGAAAATCGGGGGCACCAGGAGAAGGCCGCAGACCGGGCGCCCAGGCGCCGCTGTAGGCCGGAGGCGCGCCATAGGGCGAGGGGGCAGACCACGGCATGGGCCAGGCCTGGACCAGCCCCGTCCAGGGATCGTGAGACGGCCGCCAAGATGGTGCAGGAGAAGGCGACGGAGCCGCTGGTGTCGGAGGCGCCGGAGCTGCTGGTGTCGGAGCTGCGGGGGCCCCCCCTGCCGATGCGCGTTGTTGAGGAGGCCGATACACGGGGTTCTTGCCCTTGTAGTTAGGACTTGGGCGCCAGCCGGGCGGTGGTTGCGGCGAGGACGCTGGCGGGAGCGACGCCGGCGTGGGTGTGGCTGGGCGGGCAGATGCATGAAAGAGGCGAGGGGTGCCCGCCTTACGCGCCTGATTCTGCTCTTCCATTTGCAGCATCGAGCGGGCTTCGGCGAGCGTCGGCAGAGGGCGAAGGAGAGGAATCAGCGTCGCCTGCTGAGAGAAGCGTTCGTCGAGCCCCCCCCCGGGGGGGGGGGGGGGGGGGCCATGAGGGCATGGAGAAGCGCCCGATCAGCAACCACCTCCCCAAGCTCGCGAAGCTCGTCGCCGATGGCTTTGATGCGCTGGCAGAAGACACCAACGGGGCGATCGCCCTGCGTGATAGTGCGAAGCTCGGTGTTGAGAGCAGAGACGCGGGCGTCGCGATTGTCTTGGAAGAGGCGGCGGAGCTCGGCCCAGATGTCGCGAGCGGAGGCGCCGTCGGTGACCACGAGGTTGAACAGCTCGGTGGAGATGCGGGTGTAGAGCCACTGAATGATGGCGAGGTCGTCCTTGAGCCAGCGTGGATCGTGCGGAGCAGGCGGAGCATCACCGGAGATATGGTGGAGGAGAGAGCATCGTCCGAGATGAATCTCGAAAAGATGACGCCAGTGATAGTAGTTATGGCTGTTGAGGTCGAGGACGATGGGGATGAACGGAGTAATGTCCGTGATGGTGTCGCTGAAGGAGAGGGCGGTGGGGATGGAGAGAGCGGTGGTGGTGGAGAGAGCAGGTAAGGTTTGGGTGTCGGCGGCCGGAGAGGTTTGGCTGCCGGCGGCGGGCTGAGAAGGAGTTCCGCCTGGGTTCGTCATGGTGAGGGGAGAGAGGATCTAAACCGTATCTGATACCATGTAAACTTTGAGAGTGCTTTCATTTTGATTGATACAGGAAGATACAGACCACATATATATGCGGGAGAGAGCCCGGACTCATGCATGGGTGTAGTGGCGATCGTGGGAATGATCGTGGAGCAACGCCCACGCTGACCTGGTCATGTTAAATTGTAGGATGAATATTTAGGGTGCGTTTGGAACTTGGATGCAAAGTATTTTTTTCATTTTTTTTTGGAATACCATGGTTGGTAAAAAGAACTTATATTTCTTGTTAGGAAAACGCTTGGCTTCAGCCCGCCGCCTCGTCCGTGTGACGCATATGTCCTATGTGGGCCCTTCCTTTCTTCTTCGATCTCTCTCTTCTATGTGACGAATGGATAAGAGGCAGTGGGGGGGGGGGGGGGGGGGGGGGGGGGGGGGGGGGGGGGGGGGGGGGGGGGGGGGGGGGGGGGGGGGGGGGGGGGGGGGGGGGGGGGGGGGGGGGGGGGGGGGGGGGGGGGGGGGGGGGGGGGGGGGGGGGGGGGGGGGGGGGGGGGGGGGGGGGGGGGGGGGGGGGGGGGGGGGGGGGGGGGGGGGGGGGGGGGGGGGGGGGGGGGGGGGGGGGGGGGGGGGGGGGGGGGGGGGGGGGGGGGGGGGGGGGGGGGGGGGGGGGGGGGGGGGGGGGGGGGGGGGGGGGGGGGGGGGGGGGGGGGGGGGGGGGGGGGGGGGGGGGGGGGGGGGGGGGGGGGGGGGGGGGGGGGGGGGGGGGGGGGGGGGGGGGGGGGGGGGGGGGGGGGGGGGGGGGGGGGGGGGGGGGGGGGGGGGGGGGGGGGGGGGGGGGGGGGGGGGGGGGGGGGGGGGGGGGGGGGGGGGGGGGGGGGGGGGGGGGGGGGGGGGGGGGGGGGGGGGGGGGGGGGGGGGGGGGGGGGGGGGGGGGGGGGGGGGGGGGGGGGGGGGGGGGGGGGGGGGGGGGGGGGGGGGGGGGGGGGGGGGGGGGGGGGGGGGGGGGGGGGGGGGGGGGGGGGGGGGGGGGGGGGGGGGGGGGGGGGGGGGGGGGGGGGGGGGGGGGGGGGGGGGGGGGGGGGGGGGGGGGGGGGGGGGGGGGGGGGGGGGGGGGGGGGGGGGGGGGGGGGGGGGGGGGGGGGGGGGGGGGGGGGGGGGGGGGGGGGGGGGGGGGGGGGGGGGGGGGGGGGGGGGGGGGGGGGGGGGGGGGGGGGGGGGGGGGGGGGGGGGGGGGGGGGGGGGGGGGGGGGGGGGGGGGGGGGGGGGGGGGGGGGGGGGGGGGGGGGGGGGGGGGGGGGGGGGGGGGGGGGGGGGGGGGGGGGGGGGGGGGGGGGGGGGGGGGGGGGGGGGGGGGGGGGGGGGGGGGGGGGGGGGGGGGGGGGGGGGGGGGGGGGGGGGGGGGGGGGGGGGGGGGGGGGGGGGGGGGGGGGGGGGGGGGGGGGGGGGGGGGGGGGGGGGGGGGGGGGGGGGGGGGGGGGGGGGGGGGGGGGGGGGGGGGGGGGGGGGGGGGGGGGGGGGGGGGGGGGGGGGGGGGGGGGGGGGGGGGGGGGGGGGGGGGGGGGGGGGGGGGGGGGGGGGGGGGGGGGGGGGGGGGGGGGGGGGGGGGGGGGGGGGGGGGGGGGGGGGGGGGGGGGGGGGGGGGGGGGGGGGGGGGGGGGGGGGGGGGGGGGGGGGGGGGGGGGGGGGGGGGGGGGGGGGGGGGGGGGGGGGGGGGGGGGGGGGGGGGGGGGGGGGGGGGGGGGGGGGGGGGGGGGGGGGGGGGGGGGGGGGGGGGGGGGGGGGGGGGGGGGGGGGGGGGGGGGGGGGGGGGGGGGGGGGGGGGGGGGGGGGGGGGGGGGGGGGGGGGGGGGGGGGGGGGGGGGGGGGGGGGGGGGGGGGGGGGGGGGGGGGGGGGGGGGGGGGGGGGGGGGGGGGGGGGGGGGGGGGGGGGGGGGGGGGGGGGGGGGGGGGGGGGGGGGGGGGGGGGGGGGGGGGGGGGGGGGGGGGGGGGGGGGGGGGGGGGGGGGGGGGGGGGGGGGGGGGGGGGGGGGGGGGGGGGGGGGGGGGGGGGGGGGGGGGGGGGGGGGGGGGGGGGGGGGGGGGGGGGGGGGGGGGGGGGGGGGGGGGGGGGGGGGGGGGGGGGGGGGGGGGGGGGGGGGGGGGGGGGGGGGGGGGGGGGGGGGGGGGGGGGGGGGGGGGGGGGGGGGGGGGGGGGGGGGGGGGGGGGGGGGGGGGGGGGGGGGGGGGGGGGGGGGGGGGGGGGGGGGGGGGGGGGGGGGGGGGGGGGGGGGGGGGGGGGGGGGGGGGGGGGGGGGGGGGGGGGGGGGGGGGGGGGGGGGGGGGGGGGGGGGGGGGGGGGGGGGGGGGGGGGGGGGGGGGGGGGGGGTGAGACAAAAAGTAGCCATAGAAGAAAGGAAACTCAAATATATTGAAGTAAAAACTGTGCAGGCTAAGAGCATGAATTATACAAGGTCTGGACATAACAAACGGAAACAGCAGGCAGAACAAAAACATGGGCCATAGCAGAACAGAAAATCAAATAGGATTAGATGAAAAATACTTTGGACTGCATGTCTGGAAGGGCGCATGAAAAATGGAAAATTCCAGTCGGATAAAGAGAATCACAAAGTAGCTCTGACGAATTGTGCATGTGCAGAAACTACTGAAACCGTGGCGTGCTTAGAAGGGATTAGTAAAGCACATCTGATTAAGAATGGACCTATCCATACTGAGAGTGACTTCATGCAGGAGCTTAATGAGATTGGATAAGTAGATCATACATCAGTTCTATATGCAGAGATGCAAGACTGATCCTTCAGAATTTCCAAAAACTCAAGATAAGCAAAATTAAAATATTGGGCAATTGCGTTGCTCATGCTCTAGCCCAGCAAGGTCGTAGGGAGTTGCGTGCGGGTGTTATGCATAGCGTAATCCCAACCTGCGTGTCAGAGACTGCCTAGCGTGATTGTAATGAATCTTTGATCCAAAATTAATACACAACCCTAGTTCAAAAGAAAAATAAATCAAATATGTGCAGGCTAAAACAATCATATATTGAAACAGCAGGCAGAACAGAAACATGGACCATAGAGAACAGGAAATCAAAGATTGTGCAAGCGAAGACGGTGTAAAGCAATAGAGAAGAGATTATTTATACCTTGTAATGGTCAGCATCCTGGCTACAATCGGAACTAGTCTCCACAATAAACTGGGGGCCGGTCATGTACCAAGGGACTGAATCAGGATCGCTACAGTGCATGGTATACCAAAGATTAGATACGCAATAGAACAGAACGAGCATACAAATTGTAAAAAATAACGCCATACCTTTCCTTGTACGAAGCGACCCCCTTAAGAATATCAGAGGTACAGTTTTTCACTTCAAAGTCCCATATATCCCTAAACATACAACTCTGCATGTGCATACGAATATATGTAAGCAGTACAGTAATAAATCTGGGTGACGTGCAATCTATTCATGTTAGGATAGTTATAATGCATACAATTTCATCTCCTCCAGATAGATCATTGACAGCAACAAGGGCAACACCTTCACTCTGCAAAGCGGCTCTAGCGAGCGCCCTCCCAATCTTTCCATAACCTGAGAAGAGAACACTTGGAATCATCATAGGTCTCACTTAATCACACTAAGTACATGACCGAAGTTCTGGAAGTTTACCATTTATTGCAACTTTGATTTTCTGCTCAGCTGCATCATTGAAATCAGAATAGAACGGAGGTGAGAGGGGGAGGGTGTAAGGATTAGAGACATATACATAATGATAGAGCTATGAACTTCTGTTTGATATTTACCTTCACATTCTTTCTGTTTAGATGACCTGCGATTTCGCTGGGAAGACTTGCCCTATAAGTCAACATGAATACTAATCAGAGGACTGGAATGACATAACAAATAGATAAAAGATCTGTTGTAATATCAGATGGACTCAAAGCATTAATGCACCGAGACAAGTGTGCCAGAGAGAAGGAAAACACACGAACAAGAAAGCGGTTCAAGCAAAAAAAAAAGGCTTGAAAATGATGACTGAAATGTCTGCTATGGCAAAAAGAAAATCTACTGTTACTGCAGCCACAAGGAAAGCACAAAAATGGCAAGAATGTTGATGGTCTCAAGACATGAAGTGTTAACGTAAAATAGCACAACACAAGTGGTCGTTTGAAGATAATGTAGGGGAAACAAGACCTAATAGAACAAGGAGGATATCCAAAAAAAAAAGTTGAGTGCCAGCTTATACAGTGAAAATAACATAGACTATTTGGATTTAGGGTCTGAATATTATCACTATCAGAAGAATGTCAAACTGTAATTATAAGAAATACATTCGTACATGCACCTTTGTGAATTTTTTTTCTTGGTAATAGGTCTTCTATACAAAACGGCTTTTTGAATTTGCTTTTTTAGGTAAACGGCCTTTTTGGTTTAAGAGAACCATGAGAAAAGTTTCAATACTATAGGCATTGGTTACAACACATTCAAAAATCAACCATTCTAAGTCGACCAACACATATGAACCCAATTTCTATTAAATATATGTAAGCTTCCAGCTTCGTCTGAAATACACGCATAAGAAATATAATTTGCTAAGGCATGGTAACAACAAATAAGAGTCTCGGAAAATTGTCTCACATGAGAGATGTTAATGTTAGCAGGACCATTTGGTGCTGGCTTAATCAATATCTTCGTATTTGGTAGCCGCAGTGACAGTTTACTGCCTATGCACACTGCAGCAAAAGAAGATGGTCAGCCTTTTGCAGAATTAAACAAACAGATCAATAAAGTAAAAGCGAACATTTAGCAACATAATCAAGGAAGAAATGAGCCTTGCCTTGTGTTATGGCCGGCAGCGGTGAGGCCCAATGGGCAGTTTAAATGGGCAGTTTAAGTTAGGGGCTTAGCCCAAGTTATCTTAGTTATCTTGCGATCCAAGTTATCTTAGTTATATAAACAGATGTAAAGACTCTTTTGGAATTAAGCAAAGAAGCAATCATAATTGCTCGGCTTCCCTGAGGGAGCCGGGAGACCTAACCCTAGCCGAACCTCTTCCTGCCTCCGATCCCCCTCTCGCAAGGACGGCGCCCAGCCGCCGGCCGCCGCGACCTCGCCATCACCAATCTCCCTCCTTCCCCTACAGCCTCCGTCCCAGACCAGGTAGAACCCTAGCGGTTCCTACCAATTTGGTATCAGCTAGCTTCGGTTCGATCATGTCTATGCCGCCGCCCACTCCGTCTCTTCCGCTGCCGACCACCTCGTCGCTTCCGATGACCACCACGGCCGTCGCCTCGCTCCCGTCCGCGCCGGTTTCCTCCGCCGCGCCCGCCCCTCCCGTCCTCACACCGGAGGAGATGGCCGGTGCGCTGCGGGATATCACCCAGGCTGTCCAGGGGATTCGGCTCTTCCTGGCCGGACCCTACGGGCAGCCGCCGGCCGCGTCGGCCGTCGCCACCTCGTACGCGTGTACCGCGTCAACTGCACCAATCTACGCTGGATGTCTGGCCGCTGGATACAGGCACCAAGCTACGCTGGATCGCCCGCAGCCGCCAATGCATGGCTACGCCGCTCCGCCAACCGCCTATGGCGCGTCATCCGCCGGGCTGTACGCCGCGTCAGGGCCGTATGCGTCGCCTGCGGGGGCGCTACAGCCAGCTGGCTTTGCCTACGGCGCCATGCATGGCTACGGGCCGCACTCCGCAGGGTCGTATGCCGCCGCCGCTGGGCCGCCGCTACTTCCGTGGCATCAGCTGCACTATGGCGCGTCGCCCGCTGGATCCGTTGGTGGCGCGTCGCCCGCAGCTGCGCCAATCTACACGGGCTCGCCTGTATACGCTCAATCAAACGCCCAAGACATGCTACAGCCATCTGGCGTTTCCCCGCCGCCTATGCATGGCCACGGGCCACAGGCCTACGGCGCCATGCAGTATGGCGCAGGGCCATACGGTGCGTCGCTCGGGCCGTACGGCGCGTCGCCCGCGGTGGCCTCCGTTGGGAGCTACACCGCTCCACCCACGGCTTTTGGCGCGTCGCGCGCTGGGCCGTACGCCGCGTCGCCAGGGCCGTATGCCGCGTCAGCTGCACCAGTCTACTATGGCGCGTCGCCCGCCGAGCCGTATGCCGTGTCGCCTGCAGCTACACCAATCTACGCAGCTGCACCACTATACGCTGGATCGCTACAGCCAGTCCCGATCGCATCTAGCGCCGCCGCCGCCGTCCCGGCCGCCGCCGCCCAGGCCGCTTCTGCTCAGGCCGCCGTCGCATCTCCGTTTTTGGTGTCGCGGCCCCTCGTCTCCCTGGCCGGTGCCTCCGCGGCCGAGCTGCAGCCATCTGGGTTTGCCCCGCTGCCAGTGCATGGCTACGGGACGCACGCTCACAGCGCCATGCAGCCATCTGGGTTCGCAACGACGCCACTGCATGGCTACGGCACGCAGGCTTTTACTACCTCTCCTGAGCTTTCAGCCAACATGGTGTCGGCCTGCCAAGGCAGCGTCCGCATGCCTGAGCCGTGCCTCTCAGCTAAAAATTTGGACGAGATGGCCGCTCACCGCACGTCGTCCGCGGTTCCATGCAATACACCTACGGCGTCATACAGTGCACCGGCGATCTACAGCGGGTACCAGCCGGCTCCTCCGATCGCACCGTACTACGGTGCGCCTGCTCCGTCCTATGGTGTTTCCCCGACGCCGTATTCTCTGCCGGCTGGGGCCCCTTCGAGGGAGCTGGTCCACGTCTCGCCGACGCCTGGTGGTGGTCCGCATCAGGGCTACTACGCGCCGCCTCTACCGGATCATGTGTTGCCGCTTCTCCGCAGTCACTATTTGGAGGGGTTTGTTGATGGCACTCTGCCGTGCCCACCGCCATACCATCCGGTGCATCATGCGTGGGTGGCTCAGGATCAGTCCATCCTCTCCGCCATCCAGTCCTCTCTCACGGAGGGAGTTTCGTCGCTGGTCAACTTCGCCGCTACGTCTCGGGACGCGTGGACGGCTCTTCACACCAGTTTTGCCTCGCAGTTTTGCCCCATCCTTTGGGACTTCGACACCATGTCGATGGTCTTTTGGCGCATGGGTCACTGCGTCCGGTGGGAGGGCGTGGGAGACCCCTCTTCAGTGCCGCCCCATCCTCAGCTGACGGCGGCCGCCGCTGAGCTTGAGCAGCCCCTGTTGGCTCAGTCCTTGCCGCAACACAGCGATCTCTTCGATGAGCCCCTGTTGGCGGCCGAGCTTCTTCGCGGCAGGGATGAGATCCTGGCCGAGGGGCGCCAGCGTCTCCTTCAGGCCCAGCAGCTGTCCAGGAGGTACTACGACGCCCACCACCGCGAGGCGGAGTTCGCGGTGGGCGATTGGGTGTGGCTGCGCCTACTTCACCGCTCTACGCAGTCCCTGGACCCGCGCGCCAAGCGCAAGCTGGGTCCCCGCTACGCAGGGCCCTTTCAGGTGTTGGAGCGCATCGGCAACGTCGTCTACCGCCTTCAGCTGCCACCTGGTGCTCGCATCCACGACGTTTTCCATGTGGGCTTGTTGAAGCCTTTTCGCGGCGAGCCACCGGCGGCCACGCCGGATCTTCCTCCGACCTCAGACGGCCGTCTACTTCCCGGTACAGCGAAGGTCTTGAAGGCCCAGCAGAGCTGCGGAGCGTGGCGCTTGTTGGTTCAGTGGCAGGGACTTCCGGAGGAGGACGCCACTGGGGAGCACCTCGACGAGTTCCGTCCGCACTTTCCCGACTAACAGCTCGAGGACGAGCTGTTTGCGCAGGTGGGGAGAAGTGTTATGGCCGGCAGCGGTGAGGCCCAATGGGCAGTTTAAATGTGCAGTTTAAGTTAGGGGCTTAGCCCAAGTTATCTTAGTTATCTTGCGATCCAAGTTATCTTAGTTATATAAACAGATGTAAAGACTCTTTTGGAATTAAGCAAAGAAGCAATCATAATTGCTCGGCTTCCCTGAGGGAGCCGGGAGACCTAACCCTAGCCGAACCTCTTCCTGCCTCCGATCCCCCTCTCGCAAGGACGGCGCCCAGCCGCCGGCCGCCGCGACCTCGCCATCACCAATCTCCCTCCTTCCCCTACAGCCTCCGTCCCAGACCAGGTAGAACCCTAGCGGTTCCTACCACCTTGCTCATCTCGCACATAAATCAAGACATCTCTCTCAAACAGTTGTCCATAGAAACTTTGGTCAGTTTTACTTCCGTCCTTTTCTTTCTTCTCAGCCGTAAAGCTAGGGTTTGGCCAATATCCGATGTCTCCCTGCCATTTGTCCAAGGTATCTGTGGACCTCAGTATAACCGTGTCACCAGTGCAGGCAGGAAGGGAGATGACACCCGTCCGAAGATATACGGTGGTAACAGAATCCCGCCTCTCTACATGTCGGACATCAACCTTAATGGAGTAGGGATCTGACCCAGAGAAGCGGACTGTCCTCCCTACCAAGGTCTCTGAGAATGTGTGGAAAGCTGGGACTCTCACTTCTGTGCAAGAGCGACAATAGTGCACTATGCGAAATAACAAAGAAATAATCAGGATAATTAACTAACAATAGTAGAAAGGATTAATCAGGTGCAGAAGAGAAGAGAAATGGCCCTTTGAAAGAAAAGAAAAGAGTAGCAAGATTCAGTTTCATATACAGAAATAGCATATCTCGCTGGTAACTGCATTTGCCTGTACTAAAAATGCATCTACATCCCACTAATGTTTGTTTTTCTAAGGTCTAAGGAACCAGCTTAATTAGTTGTGGCCACTTACGATCATCTTCCCGCTGAGAACAGAAACGTAGTGCTTAACCAGTTTTCTGCCACGTTTAATCACCAGATGCAAACAATCCACCATTAACTATCCAAAACAATGAAGTTAATGGGCGAAAATAAGGCTATAACAGACATTAGAATTTCCTAATATAAACATGCACCAAAAAGAGCGACTGTGGCTAGTTCTTGAACTCTAAGAACTAAGGTGGGAGCACCTATTCCAAGAACGAAATCCAAGAAAAGAGAACAGAAACAACAGAGCACTAGACAATGCTACTTTCTGATCAAGTGTGGCTTGCATTGCACCAAGAGGAGCGACCTTGTCCAGGTCTTGAACTCCAAGAACCAACGTGGGAGCCGTTCTTGGATTCCAAGAACGAAACCCAAGACAAATGCTTGACAAGAACCAATGCGGAAGCCGTTCTTGGAATCCAAGAACGAAACCAAGACAAATACTTGACAGGAACCAATCCGGAACCCGTTCTTAGAATCCAAGAACGAAATCCACGACAAATAGTTGACAAGAACCAAGAAGAGAGAAGGTTGGTTATGACCTTGGTCGTCATGGACTGTAAGCGTGCACTCGTGCCCCGAGATGTCGTCCATGTGGAGAGCGCCTACAAACTTTAGCCCTTCCGTGCTCTCCAGTCGTAGTTCTTCAGCTGAAAACGCAACCCCGGGCAGAGCCTCGATCTTGAGACGGGTGAGCTTGTCGTCCTTGCTGCGCTCGACGCCCCTGATGATGGCGTCGTGGTACGGAAGGAGCAACTGGAGAATCTTCCCCACCATGCTCTCAGGGAAAGACGGCATGGGGGAAGACGGCGAGCTCGAGCTCGCCGGAGCAGGGGACTGCATTGGAATTGGAGGGGGGAGGACCGAAGGAGACGAACGAAACAAACTATTTCTTCTGGAAGAACGAGGCGGAGGTAGAAGAAAGAGAGCGGGAGGAAAAATATTCAGTTTATATAGAGCCCAGAACCAATGTTGACGGAAACGTCAACTGGGCCTGTGCACTTGGGCCGAATCGGTAACCAAACCCCGAAGAGAAAAACATTTTCCGGTGGCCCAGTAAAATCGGCCCGCATTCCCAACCCAAAGAAAAAACGGCGCTTCCACCCGAAAAGAGAGAGAGAGAGAGAGAGAGAGAGAGAGAGACGGCGCTTGCCTGAGATCCCTTGTGCTGCGCGTCGGCGGCCGCAGAGGAGGCCGGCGCCCGGTGGCGATGGTCATCCCGACCACCTCCGCGGAGGCGACCGCCGGCGGGGGAGAGAAGAGGGGAGCGCCCCTCGCCCTGCTTCGTTCCTCCGGTGATTGGCGGGGTGGGGGCTCTCCTCCCCGGACTTGTGCGGCCGCAGAGGAGGCCGGTGCCCGGTGGTGATGGTCATCCCGACCACCTCCGCGGAGGCGGCCGCTGGCGAGGGGGAGAAGAGGAGGTTGGCGGTGTGGGGGCTCTCCTCCCCGGACTTGTGCACCCACCTCCCAGATTTGGGGGGCGCGCCGACGGCGAGCGCCGCTCCTCGTCATGGCGCTCTGCAGTGCACAGAGTGGTCGGGGTCGAGACTGTGCCCGCGGGCCGCGGGTGGGTGGTGAAGAGAGAAATTGTGCTGGTTGTTCCGCTCGGCCCGCATATTAGCCCACCTTTCTCCTCAGGGTGGGTACTCCCCCCGTGCTGGCCATTTGGCACTGTAGCGCTTGTTGCGAGATTGCCCAAAAAAAAAACTATTTCACGTTCATTTACGTTCAGGCGAGCAGCACGTTTGGGGTTAAAATACACCGGGTTCAGTCCACTAATACACGAGCGGGACAAATTCTGAATCCCAAAATGTATTATTTCCTTTTTCTTCACTAGCACATATGTCCGTGCGTTGTAACAGGAGAACTAAATCCTAGCATGAAAATACACGGTCAGACGGAGTCTCCTCATTGATGTGGCCATTGCCAAGCTCCCGTTGTGGCTGCCGTAGCTGCACTCTGCTAGTGCAGCTGGGTATCCTCCATAGTTTTAAATAGCGTGCTATGCCTCTTAGCGACGGAACACTTCTAAACACTATAGCGCCATATTTAAAATGTTTGTTCATGTGTTTGGACCAAAGTTTCTTAGCGGATGACATCTTCTAAACGCTATATTGTGCAGGCAGATGCTGTGTGGCAGCCGCGCCGCCGCAAAAGTCGATGCTAGACGATTGAGCGCGGACTGCTAGCTTTGCCATATCATGATGCGTCAAACAATTTATTTTTTCTGAGCTCGATCTTGCCGATCGACATGGACGCGCTTGAGCTGACAGCATGGCCTTCGGCCTAGCAGTTGATAGAGGCAAAGGTGTCCCGTCTTTCGATGAGATAGTGATTATCGTTTCGGAGGAGTAGACTTTCACGATCCGACTACGAACGTGCGAGGACGTCGCGCCTTAGCAATCGCTAAACCAACTCCGAGAGGTTATTGACCACGCCGGAGCACGATCAACCTGACCACGAGGGTCTGTTTCCTGCGTGCAAACGAAGAACAAGCAAGAAACTGAGATTGCAATCTGGATATTGCGAATATAAGAGGAAATCTTTATTAATGAAGATGGGGTTCTGTGACGCCTTTGTCTGGTCGTTGAACACAAACGAAGTACGCGAACTTGCAGCTATGGCGAACTTTTGATCTAAACAAAACCCAAAGTCTAAACGATGCCCTAAGGGCTGTATATATGGACGAAGAGGGGGGAATTTCGTGGCCCTTGGAGGAGGGGTCCGAAACCAACCCTAACTCTTGTTTCCCCACACATACGGACTCTAAAAACAGCCTATATTCAAGTATTTCGAAGGGGGGGGGGGGGGGGGGGGGGGGGAAAATACATGGGCCTGGCCCAATAAAAAGGTGACGCAACACCTAAAATGCGTCACCTTATTATTGGGCCAGGCCCATGTAATTTCTAAATAGCCTTTGGATGAAATTTATGATGTGGCATCTTGTATATTTCGTCCAAGGCTTCATGCACTCCTTATGGTGGCTTCAAAGTCCTGAAATCATCACTTGTAACTCCGTTCTGGATCCCCTTGCGCATGCCATCATCTCCATGCTTGAACTTGTTCCAAGGTTCATCTTTCTTGTCCAAGCTAGGCCCTTCATTTGTAAGCAAGACAAATGTATCCAATTTAGGCAGCATCATATTCTCATGAACATTAGAATCGTTACCAAGAAACGAAAGTACCTGATAATTCAATTGGCGTGCGCGAGCTCTAGTAATTGGTCCAATATGTATAGCAGCAGGGGCTGTGGGTGTAACAATGGTATTGATGTCCTCATCATCCTCCCCTTCTTGAAATTAAGTCGTCCTCGACGAAAGTTCATCGTCCTCACCCAAATAAGGCTTCAAATCTGCAATGTTAAAAGTGGGACTAACCCCAAAATCTGCAGGCAGCTCAAGTTTATATGCATTATCATTTATTTTCTCTAACACCTTAAAAGGACCATTAGCACGTGGCATTATCTTTGATTTGCGCAAATTAGGAAATCTATCCTTACGCAAATGTAACGAAACAAGATCTCCAGGTGCAAACACGACATGTTTTATACCCTTATCTCCAGCAAGTTTATATTTAGCATTCATACGCTCAATGTTTTCCTTAGTTAACTCATGCATTTTTAAAATCAATTCAGCATGTTCTTTAGCATCAAAATTAACCTTCTCCAAAGATGGAAGAGGCAACAAATCTATAGGTGCACGAGGTAGGAAACCATACACAATTTCAAAAGAGCACATCTTAGTAGTAGAATGCAATGAACGATTATAAGCAAATTCAATATGAGGCAAGCATTCTTCCCACATTTTCTTGTTATTCTTCAAAACAGCCCTAAGCAGGGGGGGGGGGGGGGGGGGGGGGGGGGGGGGGGGGGGGGGGGGGGGGGGGGGGGGGGGGGGGGGGGGGGGGGGGGGGGGGGGGGGGGGGGGGGGGGGGGGGGGGGGGGGGGGGGGGGGGGGGGGGGGGGGGGGGGGGGGGGGGGGGGGGGGGGGGGGGGGGGGGGGGGGGGGGGGGGGGGGGGGGGGGGGGGGGGGGGGGGGGGGGGGGGGGGGGGGGGGGGGGGGGGGGGGGGGGGGGGGGGGGGGGGGGGGGGGGGGGGGGGGGGGGGGGGGGGGGGGGGGGGGGGGGGGGGGGGGGGGGGGGGGGGGGGGGGGGGGGGGGGGGGGGGGGGGGGGGGGGGGGGGGGGGGGGGGGGGGGGGGGGGGGGGGGGGGGGGGGGGGGGGGGGGGGGGGGGGGGGGGGGGGGGGGGGGGGGGGGGGGGGGGGGGGGGGGGGGGGGGGGGGGGGGGGGGGGGGGGGGGGGGGGGGGGGGGGGGGGGGGGGGGGGGGGGGGGGGGGGGGGGGGGGGGGGGGGGGGGGGGGGGGGGGGGGGGGGGGGGGGGGGGGGGGGGGGGGGGGGGGGGGGGGGGGGGGGGGGGGGGGGGGGGGGGGGGGGGGGGGGGGGGGGGGGGGGGGGGGGGGGGGGGGGGGGGGGGGGGGGGGGGGGGGGGGGGGGGGGGGGGGGGGGGGGGGGGGGGGGGGGGGGGGGGGGGGGGGGGGGGGGGGGGGGGGGGGGGGGGGGGGGGGGGGGGGGGGGGGGGGGGGGGGGGGGGGGGGGGGGGGGGGGGGGGGGGGGGGGGGGGGGGGGGGGGGGGGGGGGGGGGGGGGGGGGGGGGGGGGGGGGGGGGGGGGGGGGGGGGGGGGGGGGGGGGGGGGGGGGGGGGGGGGGGGGGGGGGGGGGGGGGGGGGGGGGGGGGGGGGGGGGGGGGGGGGGGGGGGGGGGGGGGGGGGGGGGGGGGGGGGGGGGGGGGGGGGGGGGGGGGGGGGGGGGGGGGGGGGGGGGGGGGGGGGGGGGGGGGGGGGGGGGGGGGGGGGGGGGGGGGGGGGGGGGGGGGGGGGGGGGGGGGGGGGGGGGGGGGGGGGGGGGGGGGGGGGGGGGGGGGGGGGGGGGGGGGGGGGGGGGGGGGGGGGGGGGGGGGGGGGGGGGGGGGGGGGGGGGGGGGGGGGGGGGGGGGGGGGGGGGGGGGGGGGGGGGGGGGGGGGGGGGGGGGGGGGGGGGGGGGGGGGGGGGGGGGGGGGGGTCATCAAGCATATCATCTAGCCTAGGAATAGGATGACGATAATGAATAGTAATATTATTAATGCCTCTACAATCAACACACATACGCGACGTACCATCCTTTTTTGGCACTAGTATAATAGGAACGGCACAAGGACTAAGAGATTCGCGTATATAACCTTTGTCAAGCAGCTCCTGTACTTGACGCATAATCTCCTTTGTCTCCTCTGGATTGGTACGGTATGGCGCACGGTTTGGCAGCGAAGCACCGGGAATTAAGTCAATCTGATGCTCAATCCCTCGAATAGGTGGTAATCTCGATGGCACGTCTTGTGGAAAGACGTCAGCAAACTCCTGCAAAATGTTAGTGACAGCAGGAGGCAAATAGGAAGGCACATCCTCGAATGAAAATAATGCCTCTTTGCACACAAAAGCATAGCAAACAGATTTGCTGCAATCTAGATCATCAATATCAGATTTAGTGGCAAGTAAACATGCACTTTTCAATTTAATTTCAGAAGCAACACTAGATGGTTTATTAGCAGGCTTCATTTGTTGCTCAAATTCTTTTGCCACAATCTGATTTTCACTCTTATTTTTCTCCTGTTTTGCTTTATTATCTCTATTAATATCATCTTTCAAAATGGAATCAGGAGACATAGGAAGCAAAGTAATATGTTTATCCTTATGAACAAGAGTATACTGATTGTTTCTACCATGGTGTACAGAATTTTTATCAAATTGCCATGGTCTACCAAGTAATAAGGAATATGCTTGCATAGGTACCACATCACAATCAACATAATCAGCATATATAGAGATACTAAAATGCACACGAACAATACGTGTTACCTTAACCTTGCCGCTGTTGTTGAACCATTGGATGTAGTAAGGATGTGGATGTGGTCTTGTGGTAAGAGATAGTTTCTCCACCATCTCCATGCTAGCCAACAGAACGTTCCTTCACAACTCCCTTTGTATGGAACAAATTATGCCTCTGATTTTGCTCAGCTTGTGTGACCTGCACACTCAAAATACGTTGAGCAACTAAACATTCATACCTGTCAGCGTCTTCAGGAGCCATGTATTACGTCTCATGATCAGAATCATCTCCACCGTGTTCTTCACGTGTAATAAGAGCCAAAGTCTCCTCATCATAGTCACTAGCCGACTCATACCCACCATCCTCAGTAGCAATCATCACACGCTGAGATTTGCATTCTCTCGCGTAATGACCTCGTCCCTTACAACGACGACAAATAATATCACTTGTGTGCCCTGTTGATGCCATGGAAGAAGAAGAACTCTATGCAGCCCCAATAGGTGTGCTCTTGGCAGATAGTGGTGGTTGTGCCTGCTTCCTTGTATCACGGCTGGAGGTGGCAGCTGATGGAGATGTCGGTGCAGTAGACTGTGTAGAAGTAGAGGATGCACGCGGTGTCCATGATGAAGGTCGACCTGCAGAAAAGTTAGTCCGCGCCAATGCCTGTCGATCCTGCACTTCACGTTCAGCTTTACAAGCAAGATGGAATAAACGAGTGATATTATTATACTCCTTATATTCTAGAATGGTTTGAATCTCTCTATTTAATCCACCCATAAAACGTGCAAGCATAGCTTCATTCTCCTCAACAATACCACATCTAATCATGCCAGTTTGTAATTCCTGATAATATTCTTCTACAGAATTTTTTCCTTGTCTTAAGCGCTGCAATTTTTGAAGTAATTCATGTTGATAATAAGGTGGAACCCAACGAGTACGCATAGCAGTTTTCAAAGCAGCCCAAGTAGCTGGAATGGGATATAATCTACAATGTTCAGACCACCAAACACATGCAAAACTAGTGAAAGCACAAACAGCAGCAGGAACACGTCTTTCCTCAGGATATTGTAAACATGTAAACCGTTATTCAGTTTCTAACTCCCAAGTAAGATATATATCAGGAACATATCTACCCTCAAATGGTGAAATATTCAATTTTAGTTTAGGAAGATGGTCATGAGCTTGTACCTCAGGTGGTGGTGCAGCCCTACCGTTGCGATGATATGCATGAGGACGACCTGGTGGTGGTGGTGCTGGTGGTTGCACGTAGTTCTGATTTTGATCAACCTCATCCTCGTAATGGTCCTCCACCTCTGCAGTAGCAGCAGGAGCTACAGAAGCATCAACAGTAGGTACACTGGCACAAAAAGTTTGACCAGGCTCAAGGGGAACGCGCTGTGCTCGTCCCACTTGATTTGGAAGGCGATGTTGTTGTTGTTGTTGTTGTAGAGGTGCGACAGGTGCAACAGGCGGTGGAAGACGCGCGAGCAATTCATTAAACTTGTTATCGAGCTTTGTTTCAAATGCCTTCTCAATGCCATCTATCTTCTCCATGGCCTCTTCAAATCTGTTTAGCACATCTTCCACCTGTCCACTCATCATTTGCTGAAACTTATCATGAAGCTCCTTGTTCGTCATGTTCTCCCAGTCAGTCTCGTCGGCTTGTGATCCTGCCATGGTTAGCAGCAATAGAAATACACAAGAATATGATCCTACAGACTACTAGAAAGTGGCAGTGTGTCACAAATCCGTCAAGCAAATCTCAAATTCTTACCAGTTCTTACCCAGCAGCACGAGGTGATAGGCAACCGTTGTAGTCAAAACTCTCAAAACTTGGATAAAGCGATTACCAGGGAGAGTCAAACGCACGACGTAGATGTATGTGGAAGTGGGAAGGCTTATAATATGGTAGCAAAAAGGGTCAGCACTAATCAATTCAGAGATGCAAAGTTGAATAAACGCTCAACGACGGTACTGTGCTGGTCCTAGGCTAGACCGTGCTAGAGACGCGAGCCTAGAACACTAACAAAATCACGGCGCTGCACGTAAGCAAGGAAAAAGGACACTCTGAAATTTTTATTTTTTTTGCTCTCTTTTTTGCGCTCCTTTTTTTTTGCGCCTTTTTTTTTGCGAAAAATCACTATAATGGCGAGTGTCTCAAAACTCTTCCCAAGTCAAACTAACAGGATAGGCACGAAATTTTTTTGGATTTTTTTTTTCGGAAATCAGGGCTGTGACGACGAAAAAGTGCGACAAAAAATCACTATGATGGCGAGTGTCTCAAAACACTCCCTGGGACCTAAAAATAGGATAGGGAAAAAATATTTTTGGTCGCCGAAATTTTGGCCTAAAAACTGCCCGGGGGTCTCCAGACTTTTTTTTTCCGAGACCTACTCAGGCAAGAAAACACGAAACGGAAAATAGATGGATCTCGAAAACAAACCTAATATGAAAAGAACTCGGATTGGTGGTGGATATATGGTGGTAGGATATGGCAGCGGTGGTGGTATATGGTAGCGGTGGTGGTATATGGTAGCGGTGGTGGTATATGGATACGGATCGATGGTGGTATATGGATACGGATTGGTGGTGGTATATGGATATGGATTCAGAGCGGTGGCGGATAAGCGGTGGTGGTAGATGGCAGGAGCGATGACGATGGTGCGGCGGCGGCGTGACAACTTGTGAACAGAACTCGAAACTCTAAGGGAAACTAGACGCTAATACCAGCAACTTGACACGACGATGCAACCGCAAATTCAACAAAGCAAAATACTGAAAAGACTATGCAAAGGCTCAGACTGGTTCGGATATGATGAACTAACCCTAATTTTTTTTGGCTTTTTCGTGGACTGTAGGTATGAAGAACAGACTCGATCTAAACTATGAAAAACTGTAAAATCTCACCGAGCAACCTGGAAATCTGATACCAGGGGGGGGGGGGGGGGGGGGGGGGGGGGGGGGGGGGGGGGGGGGGGGGGGGGGGGGGGGGGGGGGGGGGGGGGGGGGGGGGGGGGGGGGGGGGGGGGGGGGGGGGGGGGGGGGGGGGGGGGGGGGGGGGGGGGGGGGGGGGGGGGGGGGGGGGGGGGGGGGGGGGGGGGGGGGGGGGGGGGGGGGGGGGGGGGGGGGGGGGGGGGGGGGGGGGGGGGGGGGGGGGGGGGGGGGGGGGGGGGGGGGGGGGGGGGGGGGGGGGGGGGGGGGGGGGGGGGGGGGGGGGGGGGGGGGGGGGGGGGGGGGGGGGGGGGGGGGGGGGGGGGGGGGGGGGGGGGGGGGGGGGGGGGGGGGGGGGGGGGGGGGGGGGGGGGGGGGGGGGGGGGGGGGGGGGGGGGGGGGGGGGGGGGGGGGGGGGGGGGGGGGGGGGGGGGGGGGGGGGGGGGGGGGGGGGGGGGGGGGGGGGGGGGGGGGGGGGGGGGGGGGGGGGGGGGGGGGGGGGGGGGGGGGGGGGGGGGGGGGGGGGGGGGGGGGGGGGGGGGGGGGGGGGGGGGGGGGGGGGGGGGGGGGGGGGGGGGGGGGGGGGGGGGGGGGGGGGGGGGGGGGGGGGGGGGGGGGGGGGGGGGGGGGGGGGGGGGGGGGGGGGGGGGGGGGGGGGGGGGGGGGGGGGGGGGGGGGGGGGGGGGGGGAAAGTACCTGGTAATTTAATTGGCGTGCGCGAGCTCTAGTAATTGGTCCAGTATGTATAGTAGCAGGGGCTGTGGGTGTAACAATGGTATTGATGTCCTCATCAGCAGTAGGTTAGGGTTGCAGCAGCTCTGGCGACACTATTTCATGTCTAGCCGCTGCCACTCCTTGAGTCTTGTCCTCTGTTTATCTTCTTTGCATTGTGCTCTTTTTCTGTGACGTTACCCAGCTGAAGAGCTGCTCGGGGACGTTGGCTCTGGGGACGCATTGCAGCTGAACCGGTTGCTGCAAGGGAGCTCACCGTCCATGAACGGTGTTGCCGCATCCGGAAGGTAGGGTGGCGGCGAGACTTACATCGGTCTAGGGTTTTGGGCTTGATGCATGTACGGGTTGTTCGAGTTAAAGTGCATCGATGCATGTATATATACGTGTGAAGGCTGCTCGGCTCAAACCAGCTGCACACTTTGTGCAACGTATGGTTTTCTGGCTCGATGCATGCATATGTGGATTTCTTTAGGGATGCATGCATATGTGGATATGCGGGCTCCCCAAACCACCAACCAGGCAGAATCTTCTAAGCCCACTAAAATTACAACCTGAAGATCACGTACACGCTGTGTTCGCACGTAGTTCAGCATCCGTACGCTTTGACATACCAAAAAAGCATATATAAAAAGACGGACGGAAATTTGGGCTATATAAAAGTATTACTATGGACCAAACCAAACCAAGAATACCTATTCCCTTTAATAGTAGGTATAGATTACCAAGCCACCGCTAGGGTTCCATCCGCCATCATCTCGGTCCTCCTCTTTTCTCTTGGCGGCCACGTTGTGGACAGAGTAGCGGGGACCCGTCCTCTTCATTGTGTTTCTTAGGGCATCTCCAACGTCGATCCTCAAACCGCCCGCATACATCTGGATCACGTGGTCTGGACGTGTTGTGCCATCCAACATCGGCCTGTATTGATCTGCAGGACGGTCTGACGTGCTTTCTGCCGCAAACCGGAGACAGACGTGGAGGGCTTTGCGGGCGTCTAAACCGCTCCCAAGCCCGTGTCTGACCGCCCTGGCACACCAAAAATCCCTCCCTTGTTCGCGCGCACTTCCCGCTCGTAACGGTCAGAGCCGCTCCAGAGCACTAGTGTCGCATGCGTGCCTGGCCTGAGCGGACGCGGCCTTTCACTGGCATCGGCATTGAAGCGGTGCGCCGGCCGAGAGAGTGCCGCCAGCGCCGCTTCTCGATGCAGGCGACTGCTCCGCGTTCAAATGACACCACAGTCGTCCGTCCGCCCATCTACTATCAACATTAATGACACGCGCTTGCCGAGGAACCTAGTCCGGTGCCACATGTCTGTCCCTCTGTCGCCCACCATTGCCTCGTCACCTGCTATATAAACTGCAGCCTCGGACATAGCAGCATTCATCATTCTCCGGTCCTTTCCCCTCTTCCTCACCACTCCCACTATGGCCTCCTCCCACGCCAAAGCTCTCTGGGACGGACTGTCGCGGAAGCAGAAGAAGGAGATGGATACCATTGTTGTCGGCTGGCAGGCCGGAAGGCAGCCGAAGGCTGACGACGCCCCAATGGAGGATGTGGCCAACGATGAGCCGGTGCCATCCTCGTCGTCAGCGCCACCGTCAATGGTGCATTGCCATGACCGTCGGCAAGGCCCGTGCCCATTACATGAACATGGTGTGGGAGGAGAAGTTCCGGGAGGCGCAGGCTGATACGTCTCCAACGTATCTATACTTTTTTTTATTGTTTCATGCTATTATATTCTCAATCTTGGATACTTTATATGCTTTATTATGCATTTTATATCATTTTTTGGACTAACCTATTAACCCAGTGCCTAGTGTCAGTTGATGTTTTCTACTTGTTTTTGGTTTTTTAGAAAATCAGTACCAAACGGAGTCCAAATGCTATGAATTTTTTTGACGATCTTTTCTGGACAAAAGAGACCCTAGAAGCTTTGGGAGGAGATCAGACGACAAACGAGAAGATGGCAAGGAAAAAGAGCGAGCCCTGTTACCTATGGGCCCCATATGGCTTCGTCTGACCTAATTCCACTTATATAAATTCTCAAATATTGATAAACCCCCAAAGAGCCACTCGAAACAATTTTTCCACAGCCGCAAGTCTCTATTCTTCCGCAATCCCATCTGGAGGCATTTTCCGGTACTCTGGGTGAATCGATCACGGAGGGCATCTACATCAACCTTGCTACCCTACCGATGATGTGTGAGTAGTTCACCACAGACCTATGGGTGCATAGCTAGTAGCTAGATGGCTTCTTCTCTCTCTTTTATCTTCAATACAATGTTCTCCGTGATCTCCATGGAGTTCTATCCGATGTAATCTTCTTTTGCGGTGTGTTTGTTGGGATCCGATGAATTGTGGGTTTATGATTAGATTATTCATCGAAAGTAATTGAGTCTCTTCTGAACTTTATTATGCATGATTATTATAGCTTTGTATTTCTCTCTGATCTATCCGTTTGGTTTGGCGAACTAGGTTGAATTATCTTCAGTGGGAGAGGTGCTTTGTAATTGGTTCAATCTTGCGCTCATCTCGTGGCAGAAGGGGTAGCGAGGCACGTATTTGTATTATTGTCATTAAGGATAAAACGACAGGGGTTTAATAATATTGCTTGAGTTTACTTTGTCTACACCATGTCATCTTGCTTAAAGCGTTACTCTGTTTGTCATGAACTTAATACCGTAGATGCATGCTGGATAGCGATCGATTGTTGGAGTAATAGTAATAGATGCAGGTAGGAGTCGGTCTACTTTGTCATGGACGTGATACCTATATATATGATCATTGCCATGAATAACGTCATAACTATGCGCTTTTCTATCAATTGCCCAACAGTAATTTGTCTACCCATCGCATGTTATGTGTTCGAGAGAAAAGCCTTTAGTGAAAACTATGGCCCCGGGTCTACTTTAATCATATTATAAAACCAAAAAAACCTTGCTGCAATTTATTTACTTTTATTTCTTTTTGCAATTTATCTATCTACCTATACAAGATTTGACCCTTGCGAGTAACGAGTTCAAGGGGATTGGTAACCCTCTTGCCCGCGTTGGGTGCAAGTATTTGTTTTTGTGTGTGCAGGTGATGTTCACTGCGTGGTTCTCCTTTTGGTTCGATAACCTTGGTTCTCACTAAGGGAAATACGTATTCGCTACTATATTGCTTCACCATTCCTCGTCGGGGAAAATCCCAACGCAGCGCACAAGTAGCACAGGCCGACGCAGCCTACAACCTCCAGCTCCTCCAAAAACACCACAGGCGGAGGAGCGGCTCACTGTTGGTAGGGAGACCGCGCCAGACGCGGATGTGGCAGAGCAGGCGGCTCTGCTCGAGTCATACCGCTCCGCCCGTCAGATCCGCCTGGACCGATGGCAGTACCGCCACGTCAGGCGAAATTGGAGGCCGCTGCTACTTGTGATAGGCGTTGGGATTCCCCCGAAGAGGAAGGTGAAGGAAATATGCCCTAGAGGCAATAATAAAGTTTTTATTTATATTTCCTTA